>PVJL010008693.1:0-64401 GCA_004026885.1 Lyroderma lyra
CTGGCATTAAGATCAATGGAAAACTTCAATAATCCAGTCTAATCAGGACTAATGGTAGGAATGAAGGTTTGGATCACCCACCCGGCAAAGAACCATGACCAGCTGAGATGCTTATTGAAGGCAAAGGGAATATAGAATGGATAATAGAAGAAAGTGGTTATAAATGCCAGTTACAACTACCAACTACACAACCAGTTCCAGAAATGAGGACGCAATTGTTATGAGTATTTCTTCCTTGGTTATAAATAATAATGCCAAAAATGTATACACATTTTGTATACACTGTATTAAAATTGTAATACTCAATATATATCAATAACAAAAGATGATACAAGTCATGTTTGACTTCTTCTCAAAGTGGTTACCATCAGTATTTATGTAACACAGATAACATCTCTTAAACTGTATATACATGTTTTTGGCACCCTGGTATGTATGTATGTATGTATGTGTGTGTATATGCGTGCACGTGTGTGTGTGTATTGTGTACATCTTTGTCTTTTCCCCTCTTATTCCCTTATACTTATAGGACATAAGATGTATTAACTTTACATCGTGGTATTAAAGCATTGTTAATTTTACATGATAATATTTAAGTCATGCGATATCAAGGGGAAGAGCACACATCACCCAAGGATTTCGCATCTCTCCTGGCGAAAGGGTTAAGGAGTCACGTGTAGGTGCCAAGTTAACAAGGGGTTGACGAGATGGTTAATTTTATGTGTCAACTTGGCTAGGCTATAGTGCCCAGTTGTTTAGTCAAATGCTAGTCTAGATGTTGCTGTGAAAATATTTTTTAGATGTGGTTAAAATCTATAATCAATTGGTTTTAAGTAAAGGAGATTACCCTCGTTAATGTGAATGGGCCTCATCTATTCACTTGAGAGCAGTAAGAGCAAGGGCTAACGTCTCCCAGAGGGAAAAAGGCAATCTGCCTCCGGATGCTAACACAGAAGCCCTCCTGAGTTCAGCCTGCCAACCAGAGTTAAGACTTGTCAGCACCCCCAGTCACACGAGCCAAGTCCTTGAAATGAACCCCATTAAATATATTTAAACATATATACATTTAAATATATATGTTCATATATATGTATTTATATATTAATATCTATTTACAAATTTATTTGTATATAAAGATATTTAAATATATATTTAAAGGTATTTATTTTAAGGAATTTAAATAATATAAATGAGGGCTGTCTGGAAAGTATCCAGCCATATAATATGAAAATTAGAGGCATTTATGCCTGGGTTTCTTCCGATCAGCTCTTGTATAGTCTATTCTTTCTATTTTTTCCGGAGAACTCTAATACAATTAGTTTCGCCTGGTTTTGTACTTTTTGTAAGTGATACAACATATACTTTCTCCATCTAGCTTCTTTAGCTCTGCTTTGCGTGTCACTCCATCCCACTGTGGATGAACTGTGGGACTGCCTGTAGGTGGCACTAAAACATCTCCTATAGAACTCTGGAATGCCCTGTAACAATGCAGACACCTGTGTGGGCAACATCTGAAATTCTCCATGGTCTATAACAGAGCAGACACTATATCATTAAATGGGAAATGAAATCTTTACATTTCCAAATTCAGTGCTAATTGGCTTAAACCTGAAGCGCTTGGGACTCAGCAGCCTTGACAGAGCAGGCTGGGGGCGGGCCGTTTGTCCTGCAGCCAGCAGTAGGGAGTATCTGTGTGACTGGGAAGAGTTTGGTCTGAAAATTCATCCTACTTGTAAGCTAACAAGTTGGGATGTCCCAATCTATCACTGGCCAAAAGCCATGTTATTACTTAGAACCATAGCAGTTGCCAAAAAACTCTTATTTTCTTGAGCCGTCTCCCTGAGCCCCAATATTAACAGCCTGGTGACACCAGCACATACAGGGGTTGTAATTCAGGAGGATTACTGAGCATAGAGACCCTGCCTGAATATTTGCTAATGGGCAGTAAACCTGCCTACCCCCTTGTTCCGGTGGAAGACACTGTTTTCAAGGGTTTAAGCAAACTGCCCTTTGCTCTGGAGAAGGACATTTATCTCTGTCTTCCAAGGCTGTTCACTATACAAGCATTCTTAAAAAGATAATCCAGAAGAAAGGGAAGGCAGTGCCTTGCTTATAGGACATGCAGAAAAGTGAGAGACCCATGGATAATTATCTTGTAGGACTAAGATGGTGGTAGTGAAGGAAAAAGAGGTGTACCTCCAAAATTAGAGAGATGACTGCAGAGTTGCACCTCTGTCTTTTGAGCATTGACATCAGTTTTTGGGACAAAAGGCTGCAATCTGGGAAATGAAGGACTAACCTGGGATCTATGGCCCTTTGTGGTTTCCACTCCTGAATATCTGAGAAAGTGGCATTCTTCCTCTTATCTCCCCGAAGCAGGTTATGGAGAAGGTGTCCATGCAGACTCCTTTGCTTCTCTGCTCCTGAGCTTTGAAGGGGTTGCTTACTTAAGAGCCCAGATTTTCCTTTCTGGTTGAGGCAGAAGAGAGAAAAGGTTGTGCTTTTGGCACCAGCAGAGGCAGCAGTGGTGCTGAGAAGGGTGGCGGTAACGCGGAAGTCCAGGAAGCCCACCTTCTTATGCAGGCCCAATTAAGGCTTGTTGGGAATAGAGATTGTTTCCAGAATATTGGGTAGGTTTTAGAGGGAAACCCTCGCTGTTATAGCCTTTCTTTTAGGATTAGGGGCTGGGATGAAGGGCCTAGTCTCTTTCTTGCAAAAGTTCAGAGAGCAGTTTGGGATTGCACTGCCAGGGAGGTCTGGATGTCAGGACTAGGACGCTTGTAGTTGTTAAATATAAAGGAAAAACAGATCTTACATGGTTACTTTTATGGGGTCTATACTTCCTGCTAAAATTTGTATTGTATTTTTTTTTCTTTTTTTTTTTTTTTCTTTTTGGTATATGGGTAGCTCCCTGGCTGGGAATCGAACCCAGGCCGCAACACTGACAGCGCCAGCGCCGAAGCCTTAAGCCACTACACCATCAGGGAACTCCCAAAATTTGTATTGTATATTAAAAGACTAGAATAGGGGTAAAAATAATAGGATAATGAACTTTTATTGGTAGAAAGAACCTCAGAGATGACCTAGTCCAATAGTGTCTTAACTGAGATCCAAGGACTACTCAGACTTCCATGAATGGGTTTTAGGGGTCCAACCTCCTCTTAGCATGACACATTTGACCCTCTGGATTATTGTCACTGGGGGATCAACCAGAGCAGAACAGTCTCAGAAGTTTGGGTGAGAAGAGGTAGGTGTGGCCTGGTGTCTCTGGGCATGGCTCGTAGTGGCCTTGTGCAGTGTGGGTGCCCAGGAGTGACTGGCAGCTTCGGTGTTTTCAACCATGACATGAAAGAAGGACATTTTATGATAATTTATGCTCAAAATGTAAGCAATAAAATAGAAAACACTTAAATATCTCTATTTAGATTGGTTTGGCTAGAGTTTGAAGTTCATGTTGTGAGTCATTGGGGAAAACTCTGTATAGACAAGATAGGACCCCAAGTGCTAGAAAAAAGCAGCATAAAAAAGTGATATTTTAGAAATGTTCATTTGGAGGAAATTGAAAGAATGAGAGCGTAGGAAAAAAGGACACTTTCTTTCTTTTCTTTCTTTTTTTTTTTTTTTTTGAGAACACTTTCTTTTGAAGCATATTTTGCCTGGCACACAGTAAGCCCTCAAAAACATTTGGGAAAAGGGCAGGGGCAAGAGAGACGGGAGAAAGAGAGAGCGATGATACCTTATGACAGGTTCTATGAACACACATTGTTCTAAGGATGAGCTGGTGTTCACTTTGAATCTTTGTGTAAAGAAAAAGGTGAGAATACATGCCTCAACAAATATTCTTCACTGCTACTTGGAGTAGTGATTGCACCTCCTCTTCTCCTTATAACAGAGGGCAGTTACTGTTCTCCAATTCTCAAACTGTAATGGGGCTTGTTGCCCTGGGACCAGAGAAAGGAAATTGAGTTTTCCATTAATGTGATCACTACCCTAGGGCCTGGTTATTTGGGACAGCTGATATGCAATGCTATCATCTAGGGACATATGAAACATTTTTTGCAGGTCGCTTTTAAGAAATACTTTGAGGTGGCTGAGGAAACTTTCTAAGTCCTTTAGGTTCTAATATTCTAGGTGAAGAATCAGTCCTCTCTCTGACATCTCAAAAACTGCATTTGAACAACACAGTGTGGTAGGCCCCTCGAATATGTAAAAATTATAATCCCCACAACCTTTGAATAAGTTACCTTTCACAGGAAAGGAACCAAGTAGTTGTGATTAAGTTAAGGGTCCTGATATAAAGAGTTATCCTGAATTATCCGGGTGGGCCCAGTGTCATCACAAGTCCCTATGAGGGGAATGCAGGAGGGTAAGGGTCAGAGGGTAAGGGTGATGTGATGAAAAGCAGATATTATGGTGAAGCCATAAGACAAGGAATGTGCATGGTGCCTAGACTGGGAGAGACAAGGAGCAGGCGCCTATAGACTCCAGCAGAAATATGGCCCTTCTGATACCTTGATTTTAGCCCCTTAGGACTCATTTGGAACTTCTGACCTCCAGAACTATAAGAGAATAAACTTGGGTTGCTTTAAGCTACTAAATTTGTGGTATAATAATTTATTACAGCAGCAATAGGAAACTCCTTCACAAAACAAGCACTGCGTTCTGTGGAAAGATGTTACATAGACCTTTCCCTCCATCCAAACCTCTTGTACAGCCTGGTGCTGAGGGCCTCACCCCTCACTTTACACTGCAATCATGAGGAGAATTTTTGAAGCACCTCTTGCCCAGAATATACCCCAAGTAAATTAAACCAGAATCTCTAGGAGTACACCTCGGCATCATTTTCTTTTTGTATGTGCAAATAGAGAAATAATCCATGTGACAATAAAATGCCTTGTCTTAGATGTTCAGTTTAAAGAGTTTTTCACAATTATATATACCTGTGTGACCACCATCCAAAACAACATACAGAACATTTCCAACACAACCAAACGTTTTTGAGAGTCACCCACTTGTGGTTGTACGTTGTTTTTTATTGCTGAGTAGTATTTGATGACATGAATATATAACAATTTATTTGTTCATTTTGATGTTGATGGAATTTGAGTTGTTTACAGTTTGGGACTCATGAATAAGGCTATGTGGTGATTTTAAAACATGGCCATAAAATTCTTGACAGTCCTTTATCAGAAATGGTCCCCATACCCCTCCTGCTGGAGCTGGGCAGACTTGTGAGTGTTGCACATTGTGGAATTGTGGAAGTGATATGGTTTAGATCAAATCGTGTCCTTAAAATTCATGTGTTGAAGCTATAAACCCTAATCTGACTATATTTGGAGACAGGCAGGGCCTTTAGGGAGGCAATGAAGATTCAATGAGGTCATTAGGGTGGGGCCCTAATCCAAATAAAGCTGGCGATTTTATAAGAAGAAAAAAAGAAACCAAAATTCTCTCTTTTCTTCTCTCTCTCTCTCTCTCTCTCTTCCCCTCCCGCCCCCCTCTGCCCCACATGCACATGCACACACACAGAGGAAAGGCCATGTGAAAGGACACATTGAGAAGGTGGCCATCTACAAGTCAGAAAGAGAGTCCTCACCAAACACCAACCCTTGATCTTGGACTTTCCAGCCCCTAGTACTGTGAGAAAATAAATATCTGTTGTTTAAGCCACCCAGTCTGTGATGCTTTGTTATGGCAACTATAGCAGACTAATACAGACATTATAACACTTCTGAGGGCATAATATAAAAGACCATGCAGCTTCCCAAAGCTGGGAAGTTCTCTGGGAACAGTTACCTTAGAGCCCTGAGCTCTACTAAGATTTCTGGCTACTCTGAAACCACCATGCCAGAAAGGCTACTGTAGACATTCTGGTTGGAAGTACCTACCTCGTCTAGACTTTAGCCATCCCAGCCTAGAGGCCAGAGGTGAGTGAATGAGCCATTTGAGAAAGGCTAGTGTCAGGCACTGCCATGCTGATACAGACAGGAGCTGCTCCACTGTGCCCTTTCTCAATTCCTGATTACAGACTCTGTGAGCACGAAAAATTGTGGTTGTATGCCATTGACTTTGGCGTAGCTTTTAACTCACATTGGATGATAGGAATAATGCTGCTACAGGCATTCTCGGAGAAGTCTTTTTTGGGAAACTTTACATTCCTTTTTCTCCATTAAGTACATTGGAGTAGAATTGCTAGGTTGAAGGTTATTTGTGTTTTTTACGTCATAAGAGTTTGCCTCAGTTCTCCATGTGGTTGTACTATTTTACACACCCAACAGCTATGTATGAGGGTTTCAGTTGCTATAAATCTTGGCTAGTATTGGTGTTACCAGTCTTTTCCACGTTAGCTGCCCTAGTGGGTATGAAAGGCCATCATTTTATTTTTAGTCCTGATGTTGAGCACCTTTTCATGGGCTTATTGACCATTCTTAGATCTTTTGTGAAGCATCTGTTCAAGTCTTTTGTCTGGTTTTAAACACTGGGTTGTCTTTTTATTGTTCATTTGTGAAATTTTTTACACAACTTTTGTCAGGTAAATTAACTGTGAACATTTTTTCCCAATCTTTATGACAGAATTTTTTCAAGTTTCCTGGGTGATTCCAAGGCATAGTCAAGGTTGAGACCACTTACCTAGTGCTTACTTCCTTCTTTCTCTGAAGGACAAAATCTCAGTCCGCTGTGTAGGATCTGGAGTCAGAGTGCCTGGTGTTGATATAATTCATCACTTGCATACCAAGTGTCATTTGGGAAGTCCTGCTAAAAGATAAAACAAGGCACATTAAAATTTTCAAGAGTGTATTTGAACAGACAGCAATTCCAATTGGGCCAAACCAAATGCAGTTAAAGTGTTCCATAGCAGGAATGAAAAGATGTTTTTTAATAGACCAGACACAGAATCAAAGCAAGGAAATGATTTGATTGGCTACAGCTTAAGTCAGGCGTTTCTAACCTGTGACCCAGGATGGCTTTGAATTCGGCCTAACACAAATTTTTACAAGATTTAGAGATTTTTTTTGCGACCTTTTATTTTTCTTTTTTTAGTGTGTCAGCTATTGTTAGTGTATGTTATATGTGCCCCAAGACAATTCTTCTTCTAGTGTGGCCCAGTGAACCCAAAAGGTTGGACACCACTGGCTTAAATGGTTACCTTACTTGGGAGAGCTTCTTTGGCTGTTTGTGATTGGTTGTTCTTAAGTTTCATTTTTCTTGGATACGAGTGCACTGATGCTGGCTTAGATTTTGGGTTGCTTACACAGGCTACCAAAGCATTAGAGCCATCCAGTCTAACAGCCTCCTTGTTTCATTACTTTACCAGTCACTTAGTAGCTCTGTACCTCATTTTCTCATGTCTAAAATGAAGTCAATAACACTACAATGAAGAGTGCTATAATTAAAGAACATCAAGTGCACAGCCATTAGTGTGGTAAATAACATGACATGCACAGATTATAGCATCTTCAGAACAGCATAAGGTTTTCAAATGAAATTTTCTCATATTTACGTAGAATCTTCTGTTGTAGGCAAAATTTTTAGGTTACCAATATTTGCAAAGTATAAAAGATGGGTGTGGAGGAGGGGAACAGTTATAATGCTTTAGCCATATAAGGAAATCCTTGGAAATAAATCTTTATTGGGTATTTATTTGTTGTTTTAATGTCTTGTGTCTCAGGATGTCTTCAGTTAATAAGGGAAGGGGGTAGGAGGAAGGAGATATAGGGTGGGCAGCAATGACTGGCAGACACAGAGTCTGGCATTGCTCGTTCTCTAAATGAAAACTTTTGAGACTGAAAATAAATTTAAGACTGAAATTGGCACTAGGTATGTCAAGTATTCACTAGTGCTAAAGCAGTTTATCCTCATACCTGCCTTCTCTTGTAATCAAGTCTCATGTCTACTAGGCAACTGTCTAAGCTTGTGACAACACACAGTTCTGGGTGACAGATCAGCACAGGAATGTAATCCATGCTAAAGGCAGCCTGGCCTTAGGATCATAGTGCTTTAGTCAGAGTGTTGTACAGTTTACAGAAAGCTTTTATATATTTATTTTAGGTTAATTTACCTTATAATAATAATGTGAGGAAGAAATGGAAGTGATTATTATGATTGTCTCTGGTTTGCAAATGAATAAGCTGGGGCTCAGAGGTTACACAGCTGATAAAATTGGGAACTGGCCTAAGATGTCATATTTTCCTGCTCCAAGCCCAGGCCCTTGCCCACTACATCAGGGCTTCTCAAACTCTAGTGTGCATCACCTGGGAGATATGTAAAGCTGCAGATTCTGGCTCAGTGGGTCTAGGTTAGAGCCTTATAGTTCTGATAAACTTGCAGGTGATGCTGATACTGACCCGTGGACCATAGCACAGGTCCTCAATAATGGCATTTTATTGTCATGTTGATGAGATGCTGTAGGAACTTAATTCATGTTTATACCAATTAGTCTAAGGTAAAATTGGTTTCATTATATATTGTTTCAGTTAAGTTGTGGAACTATTGACAACATTAAGTGAGGACGTACTTGGAATGGCCAGGCACTACACCTCACTCCATTTTAATGAATTAAGTAGCCATAGGTCTCAGTCATCAATAGTTGCCATGTTATGCCCTGCTGACCTCTGAACAAAATCATGGAGACTTTGGCCTTCAGCTAGGGCCACCATCCAATGGCAAGTAAACCACAGTGTTTTCCCTTAGATGTGTTCCTCCTTTCCTAGGATTAACTAGGGGAAATACAGCAGAAGAATGCATCCAGGTGGTAATAAGATCCTTGTGCCAGAAAACATCTTATCCCAACCTTTGTCAAGAGCTGGGACTGGAGAAATGGCAGGGAGTCAGCCCTCTTCCTCCTGGAAGTTCTGTCTGGGAGGAAATTAGAAATGATCAAGAAAATGTGATTTATGGCCTGGAAGTAGGGCAAGGTTATCGACTATAGATTATCATTCTTGTTCTGCAATTTATCTATATATGTATGTATGTTGGTGTCACAACAGCGATTAACAAAAAGATGCAAGGTTTGAAAAGGCATAACGTTTCCCTAAGACAAAGGACATAGAGACCTTCCACACCAAGAAGATGGCACAGAGGAGGAAATACCATGCATACTCCTAGCTGGTTGTGTGAGTTCCCGGGTTCCCCAAATCCTCCCGGGGACACCCAGCTGCCAACTACAACTCCCTAATAGGAGAGGGTATTGTCAGCCCTGGGAAGCACTGTCCCCCCCACCCCGCCCCCACCCAGGACATTCTGAGGGGGTTTTACACCCTCTTCATCCCTCTTGGCTATTTCTTAGGCTGGCCAGATGTACTGTTTTAAACGGGATGAAAACAATGGCACTGTCACTGTCACATTTCAAAACATACATATGGTCAGGCTAGTGGCCCTTGAATTTAGCCCAGTAAGACTAGGCTGACCATATGTACCCTTTGAAATGGGACAGTACCGTTGTATTCTGTCCCATTGAAAATAGTATGTCTGGTCAGCCTGCTATTTCGAGACACTGTGCCTGCCAGGTACAAGTGTGCAGAGCAACCCAGCAGCCCTTCCTTCCCATTCACTGCCATCCTGACAGGCAGAGACCAACTGCCAGCTGTCTGGCATAATCCCGGAATCCAGGAATCCCTGAGGGCCCATCCCACCAGTGTGTGCCAGTGTGTTGTCGGTGGTGGTGGTGGTGCGTCCCTCTCTCTCTCTCTTTTTTTTTTAAATTCATTTTTATTGTTAGACTTATTGGGGTGACATCTGTTAGCAAGGATTACATAGGTTTCAGGCATATGTCTCTCTCTCTTTTTTTGTTCTCTCTTTGGCACTTCTCATTTCTGCTGCCACTTTCTTAAAACTCCTCCTACCCTGTTATTTGTCCAGATTAGAACAGTGCTCCCACATTTCTTTCTCTAGGCCTTGTCTCCTAAAGTGTTTTGGCTACTCTTTTACCTAGAAACACAAACAGCCAGATTACGGGAGGGCTAAGGAATCAAGTTGGGCTTTCAGCAGGGCTGATTATTAGGTGAGAAGCCCCATCTCAGCCTGCTGAAAACGTCTATTCTCATTCGTCAGTACCTTTGCTGTCCTGGTCCTTTCATATCTGCAATATCTCCCCTAGGTTTGGTGGTACAGAAGTGCAAGCAGTTCCCGTGTGGACCTAGGGAGGGTGTGTTGACCACAGGCTTCACATACAGTATGAAACCCAGGATGCTCCTGCAGCTGGGTGCCCTGCTCCCCATCTGCCTCTCAGTATCTGTTGTCTATGCCGCATGTGAAGGGCCAGGCTCTGCGTGTTAACAGAGAGATGGAAACAGATGGAGAGCCTAAACTAAACTAATTTAATGTCTGAATTTGGGGAGACAGTAAGGAGTCTGAGTTTCTTTCACGTCAGCCCATCTATAGAGCAGGGAAGCTGTTGCTTAGTAAATCCCCTGAGGTTT
Source organism: Lyroderma lyra (assembly GCA_004026885.1). Taxonomy (NCBI): domain Eukaryota; kingdom Metazoa; phylum Chordata; class Mammalia; order Chiroptera; family Megadermatidae; genus Lyroderma; species Lyroderma lyra. The sequence continues at coordinate 10,419 of PVJL010008693.1, forward strand.
TCCTGTGTCAAGATGCCCCTAATATGACAAGAATAGCACGAGGCCATCAGAGAGTAATTTGCCAGGCAATCATTAAGTGTTTTTCCGAAGTGATGTTGCTTTGCAAAGTGTTTCAGAATAAATTGAATGAGCACGTCCACTGAGAGATAAAGAGAAGCATATCATTTGGTTTCATTTAATAATGATTCAGATGATGGTAAGAACAAGTCCATTTAAACTGTTGATTTTTGTGATTGTAAGTTACAATTCTGACAGATTTTTTTCTGAGTAAATTCTAATTCTTAGAAAGTTACATGAAACGTACATATGAGCCATTATATGTGACAAAGAGTTATGCTGACATTGTGATTTATAAAGTCCTTGTAGAGAGCGGCCTTGGCACTGAATTGCCACATAGTTATTTTCCCCAGGGACGCTGGCGACGACGTGCTGGGCTCTGCACAGCGTCCACTCCTGCGCGTTAGGGGCTTCGCGGCCGAGCAATGATGTTTTCCAGGCAACTGCTAGAACTTGCTAATAATCACTCAATACTCATTGAATAATCTGCAGTCACGATCAAATTCAATTAAAAAATAAACCTCAATCTACATGTATCTTTGTGATTTATCCATCATCATATTGATTCCATTTCTCACATTACATCTACATCAAGAGTGTGTTTTAATGTGAGAGCCCTACTTAGATGTGGGTGGTAGATGGGACTGAGAAGGGAGATTTTATCATCCACTGAAGTTTATTTGCAGATGAGAGGTCTGGAATAAGGAACTACCATTGAGAAACAGTTTTCTCGTCTCTGGGAAACATGACGGCAGTGACTGCCAAGGTTTTGCATTATTCACTGTACCTAGATCATAGTTGTGTTCAACTAGAATGCATGATTAATACATTTTGGCAAGTGTATTTGTTCAAATCATAAATGAATGAAAGTCGGTTTCATATTTTCTTTCATGTTAAAATTTTAATTGTACTCATTCACGTATGTGGACAATTTATACAGTTTCTGCCTGTAAGACAGAGACAATTAGACTAATGGAAGATCCTACCTTATACTAAAAATATTCCTGGGATTCTCATAAACTAAGTCCCCCAGACTCTCGGACTACCTACAGCCTGAGATCTAACTTAACGACCACCTCTCTCACTTTGCAAACTCACCCGTTATCCAGACATCATAAGAGACAGGGAACGTTCCAGATCCAACTCAACAACTGCCAGACACCTCTGCTCTTCTCCACACGTGCTTCTTCCCCATATCGGGGTCCAGCTGCCTCTTCACGGATGCACTCTGCATGTTCCAGCTGACCTCACACAAGCGAGAATGGACAGTTCCCCTTCCCTGCCTCCTACCCAGTGTTCTCAATTGATAATGAGGTGAAACAGGAGTGGACTTCTGGTCAGTGCCCATGCAAGCACAACTCAGAAGTATGGGAGTGTTAACTGCCTGTGAGGTAAACTCCTGGCCCACAGGATTTAGGAAGTGGTGGACATGTGCTGCCCCTAGATTCAGTTATGTATTAGCTCGAAGGACTGTCCCACAGACAATTGCCTGCACTCAGCAACACCAACACAAAACGCATCATTTCATATTGGTTCTTTCTTCCTTGTTTGGCTCCTCTCAGTCCTTACTCCCATTACTGGGACTATACTTCCTAATAAAATGGAGCACTTCTTCTTTGCCCTAGGCTCTACTTTCTTAGCCTCCCAGGTGAAAACAAATATATTCCTTTGCTTAAGGCGTAGTTTCCCCATTTGCAAAATGGGCTAATGGCACCTACCTCATAAGGTTATTTTGAAGGTTAAATACAGGTTATTTATATGACAGTATTTTGTGGAGTGTAATATTACTGCATACAACTTTTCTTCCCACTAGTTCTCTCCGTCAGGCTCAATTTTGAATAATACAATTGGCTAGGTTTTCCTATTACTTATGATGTTCTAACTCCCAAGGAAAGAACTCCTCACCCTGGCCTCAGACCCCGGTGTTTTTGCAATTTCCTTTCTTCATTGTCCTACTTAGCTGACGACCCACTGCAGCTAAATCAATATGCTTACCACCAACCTATGCATCATACTTATGGTCATTGCTGTACCTTGATTCTTGTCATGCAATTCTTGGGACAGCTCTCTCAGTTGAAGCCTATGATGTCTGAGAAGCAATCCTAATTATTATGCTCTATCGTGACATCCTTGTCGAGTAATGCAATCTCATTTTATTTCCAAATCACTTGTGGGCTAAAGTGGGATTTGGTAAAAAGCAAATGGCCAAACCAATTTAAAAGCTATACCTTTATAATTGTACTGGAATTAAAATATAATACTGTTTGCTGTAAATGGACTTCGGTATCAAGTGAATTTCATTTTTTACCACATTTAATGTATATATTCATCAGGTTTCTTGGTTGAATCTTAAACATAGGCAAAATTTAGTGGAGACATATTGGGACTCACAGAATCAATAGGAGGCTATAGGATCTGACTTGGAAAATAGGCAGGAACTAATGGTTCCTTGGAAGCAACAGAAACTGTAGCAAAGTATACACTATAGTAATGGTCTGGTCCACCCAAAGCCTCTTTGGTTGTGCATTATACACTGACAAGCCAAATCCTGGAAAGATAGTAAGCATAGGCTAAGTTATGCAGTCACAATTTAACCCTGAAACATTAGTGAATTAACACAAGAGCATGTATGTCTTGCTTGCTCAGTGTTCTTCAGGTCTAGCGGCTCTACAGGACAGCACAGTTCCATATGGGGACTCAGGGATTCAATTCACTTACATCCTGGGGCTCTGTCATGTCAACACATGGCTTCTAGGTTGCTTCAGCAAAATAAGAAAAAGCTAGAGGGCTGCACAGTGACTTTTATTGCCTCAGTCTGCAACTGATAAACCTTTCTTTCATGGTCCGTTGGACAGAATGGGTCACTGGCTAAGTGCAAGGTTGCAAGAAGTATAGTCATCAGAAGTCAGTGAGAACTATTAATGTCTACTACCATGTGCTTTTTTCCTACTCCTGAAGTGCTCCTCTAACATCCCTCCTTTTCCTAGCAAACTTTCCTATTCATTCTTCACAATTCAGCCTAAATATCCAGTCCTTTGTGAAGTTTTCCTAGCTACAGTTCCATGAACCAAGATGACAGCCACATACTCCTCTGTGCTCCCAGAAGCCTTGGTCCACAGCTCTAATGTGTCACTAGGCACAGCCTGTGGTCTTCAACTTTTAACCTAAGTATCAGCTGGGGTCACCCTTTCTTTTCTTTTCTTTCTTTCTTTCTTTATTTATTTGTATGTGGGTAGCTCCCTGGTTGGGAATCGAACCCAGGCCGCAGTGCTGACAGCGCCAGCGCCGAAGCCTTAAGCCACTACACCATCAGGGAACTCCAAAGCCAAGAATTTTGATCCACAATTGGATGAATTTTTGTGATGTTTTTGTCAGTTCTGCTTGTTACTGGCCGCCTTGACCTCTCTTCATCAGTGACTTTTTCTCTCCCCTCAGAAAAATACTTAATCCATTTGTACACTGCCATTTTTTTTCATTATATTATCCCCATAAACTTGGACTAACATGTCCCTGATTGCACTTCCACTCTTGTCAAGTGTAACAAGAAATTTAATGTTTGTTAGTTGCTCTAATCCAAGCTCCAACATTCTTGCAAGGGCACACAAAAATACAAAACAACAATAATGAATACCTACTCAGCAAGATACCACCACACCTCGACACAAACACAGCTGTGAGACACTATATACCAAGGTTATGACACCTTACCGAGTTGTTTGTACAGTGATGCCAACATAAGCACACAGTGGCTAGTTCACAAACTTAATTGTCAGAACTTGTATACATGTACTTAGCTACAGTGTTGTGTACATTAACTATGACACTACATTTAAAATACTTAAAACAGTTCCTGACACATTGCAAAGGCTCAATAAATATTAGCTGTTATTACTGAGAAGAAAAATTAGGAGTTTCCTGGTGGTGTAGTGGCTAGGCTTTGGCACTGTCAACGCTGCGGCCTGGGTTCGATTCCCAGCCAGGGAGCTACCCATATTAAAAAAAAAAAAAAGAAGAAAAATTGTGCTGGATTTATATGAGGAGAGTTGTAAAACTGTATTGAAGTGCTGCACTATACACAGATGAGTTTAATAAGTGCAAAGAAACACTATTTTTACCTATGTGAAGATCCCATATTTTAAAGTAATTCTTTCTTCAAATTAGTCTTTATATTTAAAACAGTTTGAACCAAACACCAATAAGATTTTTATGGACCTTTATGATTTATTTTAAGTACAGGTAGATCAATAAAAATAACTGTATATTAGGTAGAATTTTAAAAAAGAATATTGAGGGAAGAATTTGATCCACCAGTTATTACAGTGTGTTATAAAGATACAATAATTAAAATTGTGCATTACTTGCATAGGTCAAACAATAAAAGAGAATATAATGTCCAGTAACAAATAGAAGTACAATGTGTGTAAGGATTCAGTATATAATAAAGGGATCAATACAAAACAGTACAGAAGGAACAAGTTTTTTTATAAAAGGGTTTATGCCAGTGACTATGCTAAAAAAGAAATAACAACAGATCCAAAATGGAGTCACTTGTGCTAAGCTCACATCACCAAACCGAGACTTAATACTTAACCTATTTGCATTTTCAACTCTTCCCAGGATATAAACTTTAACCAGTCAATCTGGAATAACCTGGTCAGCACTAGTGAGGTAATCCACCCAATAAACCCTTCCCATCCCCCAAAGGGAAGTGAACCTGACTGAAATAACCCACCCTTTACTAGAAACTTCCTTTGCCTGCCACCTTTTGTCTATAAAAGCCTTTCATTTTGTATACCTCCTCATACCTCATTATTTGCTAGGTTCAGCTTGATTCATGAAATGTTGAATAGCCAACTAGACATTCAAATTTACAAAGTTGAATTTTGTTTTTTAACCCTATGTAACAAAAAAATTATTCCTATACTTTATATCTTATATAAAAATTATATTTAGATAAATTAAAATCCACACATGGAACTTAAATTCATAAAAGTACTAGAAATTTTTTTTCTTTTATTCCACAAATATTTATTGAGGTGTTTCTATGTTCTAAATACCATTTCAGGCACAGGGAGACAGCACTGAACAAGACTTATAAGGTGTGTGCTCTTTTAAAGCCTGTGTTGTATTGGGAGAAGATAGGCAATAAGGTAAAGAGAGTGATATAATAAGTTACCAGGAAACTAGTTGTAAATAGGATGGTCTGGGAATGTTACTTTGAAGAGGTATTATTTGAGCTAAGAACTGAATGATGACTTGTAGCCAAATGTATCAGCCAAATTCCATCAAGAAAAAAGCAAAACAAACCAATTACACCAGGTAGTTAAATAGGGACAATTTAATGTGGGTTTTGGAAGAGTCATTAAGTCAAACAGGGTGTGATAAGGAAATTCAGAGATGAGCAGGAAGGAAATCACTCCCAGTCTTACCTGAAAGAGACAAGGAGGTAGTATTACCATAATACATGGCAGGGACTCCTTGGTGAGAGCTGGAACCACACAGAATATGCAATCACTGCTAAAGACATTTCCTCAAAGAGATGAAAGGAATGCCATTACTTCCTCCTCCCCCCTAACATTTTATCTGTTGCAAGTGTATCCCTTTGGTTGAATTTAGTCACAACCTAGTGGGCCTGGGAATCTTAGGAAATGTTTTGCAGACTTTTGTATCATGCAATATGGAGAGGATCAGTGAAGAATAGCTCTGACAGTCAAAAGTTGTGATGATCTGGAAGAAATTTTCTGAAAAGTAATAGCAGTACAAAGGCCAGTAAGTGGGGAGCAAAAAGAAAAAAGATCTTAGTATATGATAAGAGAGTTAAGAAAATCAGTGTGGGTGGAAGTTTGATCAGTGACAAAAAGGGTGGTATAGGATGCTGTTGTGATGTGGGCCAAACAGAGCAGCCATCCCCCCACTTCACTAAAGACCCCTTTTCTTTGTTCTTTAGCTCTTAGTTTCACCTTTTCTTAATCGCTTTCCTTACCAATTTTCTCTGGCTCCTCACCCTGAGCAACAGACTTTCTATCCTGAAACCACCCAGTGACAAGGGCTTTAAAACCTATTTCTCTGATCAAGACCTTTAAAGTACTAACTGAATCATTTACTCCTAATCTAGAAACCATCAGGATACTAGCGGTGCCCCAACAAGGCTGCCAGTCCATCTCAACCAAAGAAGTCAACATGGAGGATCTCGAGACCCAGTAGGTAGGGACAACAACCATTTTCGGCAGGAAGCAGATACAGAAGATGAGACCTTCAGCCCCTCAGCTTCCCATAGAGATTTGTGGGGATCACGCCTCTCAAGAGAATGTGAGGAAGGCAGATAGAATAGGGAAATCTCGGGACTGTTCCCATGAGACTCGCCCTGCTGGATAATCCCTGCCTTGATACCACCCTTGCACTAGTAATCCCTGCCCCAGGGTAGGCAGCCTCAGGAGGAAGTTCCAGACGAAGACAGGGAAGTCAGAGGGCCCAAGAAGCCCACCAGTTTGAACCAGCTCCTAACGCTCCTGCGCAGAGTTACAACGACCTTCATTTCACCTGAACCTCATTATACCATCATTGTAATATCATACATATGCCCAGAAGTTCATTAATATCATTATAACAGACTGAACTCTGGGAAAGGGCATGCACAGTCAGAAGGCAGACCCCTTGTCCATCAAGAGACCCCACGCCCACAGGTGTCTCCCCTGAAGACTTAGAATAAAAGTCCCAAAGCCTTGTTGATTGGGGCTACTGAGCCACTCTCCTTGCTCGAGCCCACTCCTACCTCTTTGGAGTGTACTTTCTCCTCAATAAATTATCTTTTTGTTTCACCACTTTACTTCTGTGTGTGTCTCATTCAATTCTTTGCTCGAGATACCAAGAACCTGGACAACGTGTCAAAGAGGACACCCCATTTTCCAGTAACAGTTGCATAAGTAAGCAAGGAGCAGATGATGTAGAGCACTGTGAGTTGTGATAAGGAATTGGATTTTAGTCAAGATATAATAAACAATTGTTAATTTTGAGAAAGAAAATTTGATTCTTATATTTAAATGAACACTGTGAAGAATGGAATATAGAGAGTTCAAGAATACAAACATGGGAGTTCCCTGATGGTGTAGTGGCTTAAGGCTTCGGCGCTGGCGCCGTCAGTGCTATGGCCTGGGTTTGATTCCCGGCCAGAGAACTACCCACATGCAAAAAAAAAAAAAAAAAAGAATACAAACATGGAGATAAGTTAGTATGCTACTTCAGTAACTCAAGTGAGCGGTGCCACTAACTTATGTAGAATCACTGGAGATGGAGAATAGCAGATACAGTCAGGATTTATATTGTAGATGCAGCTGCTAGGACTTACAGAGAAATTAGTTGTGAAGCGTAAAGGAAAGGAAAGAGTCAAGGAAATTTAAGACATTCTGAAGTCTGATGTAGTCCCAGTAAAATGTAGAAAGATGTGAAAACCCTTCCCTTTCACAGTAACAAGACATTCTTGAATAAAATAGTACTTCCCTACTGACCTGATGAATAGCGAAAATGAGCCTCAACTAACTGAATAGAGAGAGAAGGTGATCAGAGAGTTGTACCAGCTTTCACGTCTACAGGCAGGCACCTAGTTGGTATATGGGCAGTACTAACAAGCTTGTTACATAGATGAAAACTGAAGGGAAGAAATTGGCTAAGCCTTAGATGACAATGAGGGTTAGCAGGATTGATTAGAATTTGGAAGAGCTCCCAAAATACAAGTACAAGCCACGTAAGTAATTACCAACTCTGCCTCCACATTTTGAGAATAAATGGTAGTGGAGGAGGAGCTAGTAAGCAGAGAATAATCATATAGTCCCTGCATACCTCACAAATTTTGGATTCTAGAATCTGATGGAACTGAATATAAAGGTGAATCAAAAATGCCTAAAATTGTAGTCCCAACTCCCTTCCATATGGAAGTCTGACAAGATCAGAGAGGTAACTACTGCATGAGATATTAGGAGTAAGCTAATAACACATGGATGCAGTCTAATTGATGTGGTGGCCCAACACCAGCTCAAACCAACTCTATGAAGATTATAAATGATCAACCTCACCCTAACTATCAGACAAAGGAAAAGACATATACTTTGGGGGAAATAAATAAAATACTTACAAAATCATCAGTCTCCACTATTATTTTTTGCTCTATGTAAAGAATATGACACAAATTATAATACATATAAAGAAGAAGAAAAATATGTCCTATAATCAAGAAAAAACAGTCAATAGCAGCAGATTCACAGAGAACTGGTTATTGGAATTAGCAAACAAGAACTTCTAAAAAACTATTGTAAATATATTAAAATTTTCTAAAAAAAAATACAGAGGTTAAGAAATGCTTGTTTCAAGAGAGAAATAGAAAAACTTTAAAACACCAAATAAAAATTCTAGGATTAAAAAAGTACAATATAAAAAAAATTTATAATTCACTGGAGTTAACATCATATTGGACACTACAGAAGAAAGATTCAGTGAACTTGAAAAGTATTCATTAGAAATTATCCAGGCTGAAGCAAGAGAAGAACAAAATTGCAAAAATATAAAGAAAGCATCGGTGATCTCTGAGGTAACTTCAAGCAGTTCAACATACATGTAATTGGTGTCACAGAAAATTTTGTGAGAAAATAATGGCCACAAATATCTCAATTTTTTGTTTGTTTGTTTGTTTTTGTTTTTTGGTTTTTTTGGTACTTCCCTGGCTGGGAATCGAACCCAGGCCATGGCGTTGAGAGCGCTGAAGCCTAGCCACTATACCACCAGAGAACCCCAAATATCTCAATTTTGATGAGAAGTAGTATCCATAGGTTCACAAAAGTAAAGAAGTCCCAGAAGAAATAATATAAATAAAACCACACCTTAGCACATCATAGTCCAATTTTTGAAAGCAAAGATAAGGAACAGCCAGAGACAAATGACGAGTACACAAGAACAATGATAAGAATGATAGTGGAGGAGGGAGCGGGGGCCAAATACATGGTGATGGAAAGAGATCTGAGTCTGGGTGGTAAACACATAATGCAACACATGGACGATAACACTGTAGAATTGCCACCTGGACCCTATGTAATTCTTGTTAACCAGTGTCACCTCAAAAAGTCTAAAAACAAAAAACAAAACAAAACAAAACAAAGACAAACCAATTAGAAATAAATATTCTTCAAAAAACAAAAGTAAAATAAAGACTGTTTTTGTTAAACAAAAGCCGAAGGGAAATTATACCAGATGGAAGCCCAGATCTATACAGAGACATGAAGAATGGTAGAAAATTATAAAGAATTTAGTAAACAAAAAATGTTTATTTTTCTCCTTCCTTAATTTCTTTAAAAGTCAATTTACTGCTTAAAGAATAAATAATTACAATGCATCATGTGTTTTATGAGATATGTAGAATATATATACATATATATATATATATATATATATATCTCAACAATAGCACTGAGGATAAGAGTGGGTTACTGGAAGAATCAAATATGACTCCTAGAATTTTGTCCTAGATGGTTGTGGTTACAGTGGTGCCATTTACTAAGTTTGGGAGAAATAAGAAGGTATAGACTGAAAGGGAAGGAAGTAAAAACTAAACCTTATTTGAACTGTTGACTCCCCTAGCTAGCATCCATGTATTTACCAGTTTTTCATACACCTGAAGTGATTCAGAAAAAGGTGGTTTCACCTTCTTCTCTGGAGTTGGCCAAATTGATCTAAGGGTGATTGCATCTCTCTTTGTTATAGACTAATTCAAGAATCCTGGCCTAAGGCAATCAATGTAGGCCATTCCATGGCCCAGAGTGGGAAGATGTAGGAATGGGTTCAGGTAAGGAGAAGTTTCCTGGGGCTTTTGAGAACAAAGTTTATTCTTCTTTAAGTGTGACACACCAAAAAACAATGTCTCTTCTTCTTCTGGACACTGTAGAACACAGAAGTGAGACTGGTACTGTGGTAATCATCCTGAATCCAGCTTGAGGATGAGGCTGGTCTCACAGGAGGACAAAGCTAAGAGTGAAGAGTCATGTTGCTCATTGAACTACTGTTGAACTACCACAAGATTTTCCCAGCAAATACTGGAGTTTAAATTATATTACATGTAGCTCAAAGCATTCTATTTGATACAGACATATTAAGTTTGAGATGCCTATTGGATATCCGAATGAAGATTTTATATATATATATATATATATATATATATATATATATATATATATATAAAATAAAATTTCTGTTGTGAAAGAAAGGGGAAATTAGTATTGGATAGGAACACAAAAGAGTTTGTTACAAAGGATACTGAAATTTTGTTTTTTATTTTTGTGAATACTGTTATTACTGAAGAAAGTCTTTCTAGTTATAACACCAAAGGCATAAAGGACAAAATGGGTATATTGGGCTCTATACAATATTAAAACATGGGTGCAGCATAATTCAACATATAAAACATTTAAAAATAAACATAAATTTGTAAGAATATATTTACAACATATGTACAAGTATCTATAGTATATGAATAAATGTTACAAATCACAAATTGTGAAAATATGCTTATCTCACTAATAAACAATCTATTCAAAGTAAAACACCTAATACTATTTTCATTTGTCATTTACTTGGTCAATATCAAGTAAAATGGTTGATAATATTTATTGAGGAAAGTGGGTTCTTTTATTCACTGTTGGTGAAGAAAGTCTAATTTAGCATAGTGTTTCTAAAGGACGGTTTGATGATAACAATAAAAATTTTAAATGTACCCATTGATCCAGAAATTCTTTGTGGGAATCTACTCTGCAGAAATATTTGCACAATAATACAAAGACAGTTGTACAATTATCACTGTTTCTATACTGTTTCTAATACTAAAAACAATCTAAATGTTTATCAATGGATGAGCAATTATACAAGCAGATGATATATCCATATTATATCATTAAAAAAATGAAGTCGATGTATCTTATTGACATAGAAAAATTATCTGTACTGTATCTTAGGACAAAAAATGTAGAACATTTATTATCTCATTTTTGCTTTTAAAAACGTCAACTGTGTATGTTTGTATAAGCCTAGAAAATGATGAGAAGATACACATCAGACTACTGCCAGTGCTTACCTCTGGGAGATGAAATCGACTGGGTGGCGGTAAACAAGTAAGGCAGTTTCACAGTTTTACTTTATATATTTTTTGTTGAGTTTTTTTAATGATCAGATATTATTTTCCTAATTTTAATTAGAATCAGGGGGAACACTGCAAACATTTCTGTGTCAAAAAACACAAACAAAATTTTTTTAAAAATCAAACAATAAAGCAGAAAAACATTTAAGCCATAGTGACAGATAATGGGTTAATTTAAAACTTTCTTACAAATCAATAAGAAAAAATTGAGCACAGCAATAGAAAATGAGCAAAGGTCACACAAATATAAGTGCCCATCAATATTTGAGAAAAAGTTCAATCAATAAAATGAAAAAACATTTTGAAGTACTTTGTTTTTTACCTAACGTATTGGCATGAACAAAAAAATAAGAATAATAGTATTTAGAGGATAGTTTGGAACAGTGCCAGTATAAATTAGTTGAACTGAAGGCAATAAGCAATACATATTAAAATATTTACATAGTTTAGCAATTCTACTTCTTGGGATTAATGTCTAGAAAAAAGTCATGAATGTACTCAGAAATTTAATTACAAGGATGTTTATAATGCAAAATATTGGAAACAATGGAGGATTTATAAATAAACCATGGGTTAATTTATCATATGAAATATGTTGCAAGGGAGTTCCCTGGTGGTGTAGTGGCTAGGCTTTAGCACTCTCAACGCTGCAGCCTGGGTTCCATTCCCAGCCAGGGAACTACCCCCCACTCTCCCCAAAAAAGAAGAAAAGAAAAAAACAAATATGTTGAAGCTATTACAAACTAGTTGAATATTTAATGGTGTCTCAAGAAAATTTTGGCTCCTCTAAGCCAGCGTGACATAACTGGCGAAAGAGCTGTAAGTCTCCAATGACTAAGGACTGAAAAGAACTAAGGTAGGCCACATTTGGGGTTAAAAGATATCAGCAAGGACATCACTCCCTGTCTACGTTTCTGGGGCCACATGGCCTTTCATTATATATATATAATTATATATATAAATAAATATAATTTATTTATTATCTATTCTCTTCTTTGAGATCAGATACCTAGTAGTGCTTTTAATTTCTGCTTTCATATGGCTTTTACTGACTGATTGCATCTCCACAGGATCTTATAGCTGTAGGATATCACACCATATGATATGACTGGCTTGATCTCTGGTCACTAAGTTCAATTTCTTGAGAAAGATATTCTCACTGGCTTAGCTTAGCTGGTAAAAAATGTCCCTCCTGGTCTTGTGGCTGTGGCCAGAGATGGGGCCAACTCTCACTGAGCTCCAGGAGCACAATTTTCTGCTGTGACTAGTCCTGGATCCCTCAACATGCCCTGAACCCTGACCATGCCTCTGAAAATAGTCCCACATCCTTTAAAATTCCAGTCATGAGTGCCTTCTGTTTAGTGATTCATAGAGATGTGAATCCAATATTTTCTGGAAGTTAATTAATTGAAACTGGACTTGGACTCTTCAATCTTATAGTAGATGAGTACCTTGTAAGCCCAGTTACTCACCCATCCCTGAATTACATTACACTGTAATGTGAACAAGACTGTTAGTAGTACTGAAGGTCTTTCTTGGCTACAAAACTCTCCCTTGCTCAAGCATGAATTGTCTGCTTTGGTGAAGCAGTAAGTTCTTGGAAAAAGAGAGGCATAAGGGATTATACAGTTCATCTACAAAAATGCCATTTTATATCCTACAAATGTTGAAACTTGGGACTAGAAATATAACAAGATTAGATATTTTTTAGGTGTCTTTCTGGGGGCAGGTAAATTCTTGATTCTGCCTTAGTTTTACAAGCACAAGCTTATATCTTTTCACCTCTTGACTCTACATAACACTAGTGTAGTGAGAGGATAAGGTTCAATCATATGAGATTTGAAATTTTTAATGAAAAATTAAAAATTTCAAATCTCTTCAACCAAATAAAGTATGTTTGAATCTGTATACCTAAAATAATTAAATATTGATTAGGAAAAAGAATAACATTATTTGAAATTAATATTAGTGAAAAGTACCATTCCAGGGGTGGTAGGAAGTCTTTTTAAGTGCAACATGACTTTGGCAGTCCTCCTGGCCATGAGGATGCTGACATCTGAGTAGTGTTTAACTGGGGAATTAAGCAGCTCAGCAGTCCGGGAATTACTTCTGTGATATCATCTATGTTACGCTGCCAGTAAATGTTCTGAAAATACTCTGCTCCGGAAAAGCTGTCTGAATGAGGGAAGTCAGTTTTCCAAAAGAATTCTCATCAAGTCCTGCCCCCCAAAACCTAGTCATGTAGACCAGAGAGCAATACAAGTGGTCTTTGCAAGGGGCACTGCTGACAACTCAGGTTGAAGGGATCACCTACAGAAATAAATGTCTTTCAGACAGATACAAATGGATATTTTAGACTGATGGTCTATTAACTGTGAATCCACAAATTTCTGGATCCATCCTTCCCTCCTTTTCTTCCTTCCTTTTCTCTGTGTCTTTTTTTTCTTCTTCTTCTTCTTCTGTTTCTTACATGGAAGAAAATCATAGGGAGCTCCCTGGTGGTGTAGTGGCTAGGCTTCAGCATTCTCCATGCCACAGCCTGGGCTTGATTCCCAGCCAGGAGACTACCCACCCGCCTCCTCCCCTCAAAAAGGAAGAAAATTAGAAGGGCAGGATTGCTTACTAAAGGTTTTATTTGAAAGCTGATGCTAGAGCCTAAAGAACACAGGTTAAAGACTAAAACTTATACCAAATTTAAAATCTGTATAATGAAGAAACAATTATCATTTGCTCTCATAAGGAAAAGTTATTACTATCCTGTAAAAGATAAAAAAAAATTGTTTTAAAAAATTCCAAAACCCCACAAACAGTCCTTTAAACAACGTATTTTTGTTAATTGAACCATTACTTTTACTTTAAAAGATCCCAAAACTGTTAGGGGGCATCAATACAAGCATTTTTCATAAATCCAGATCCTGAATTCTTTGTTTTAAAAAAGTCATTACATATTTCCTGGAACTGGTGTGTGTGTGTGTGTGTGTGTGTGTGTGTGTGTGTGTGTTTTAATTCATTCCTATCTATTTTGGCAGGCTCTATGAAAACATTACCCTTCCTTGCAACACCACTTTAACAAAACTTAGTTTCAGAGCTTAGCTAAAGAGAGTAAAAGATCAAATAGCCTATGAAGCAAATTTATAGCTTAAAGAGTATTACCAAAAAAATAAGCATGAAAAGTTATTTTTAGTTGATGAGGACACCATGTTCTCATACTTTCCCTCTTTTATTTTATAAGCCATTCTTCTACATTTGCCAGTAATCTGGCTAAACAGGGTGCCCCGAGCTGCTGGGCATAAGACTTTCCACATTTGCTCAATACCAGTATTAGACTCAGCACCAACAATGGCAAAAAAAATAGTCCCCACTCTCAGTGAAAATATTGAGTGGTAGTCTCAGCTCTGCCTTTAAATCTGCGGCCAGAAACCCACTGTGTCCTTTATTTCTCAACATTTTCTGTCTCTCCCTGAGACCAGCTAAGCCATCTGGATAGGCAATCCAGTCACAGACCAGAACCCTCTAGATTTCAGAACCTATTTCTCTCTTTCAGGGAACCCTCTGACTCTCTACACCCCTTCCCATGAACTGGCCAGGAATGGAGGGGATAGAAGAGGGTGGGACTGAGAACTCTTATCCATGGGGTACTTCTAGGGCAGCAGTTCTCAACTTGTGGGTTGCGACCCCTTTGGGGGTCAAACGATCCTTTCACAGGGGTCGCCTAAGACCATTGGAAAACACATATCAGATATTTACATTACAATTTATAACAGTAGCAACATTACAGTTATGAAGTAACAATGAAAATAATTTTATGGGGGTCACCACACCACGAGGAACTGTATTAAAGGTCACGGCATTAGGAAGGTTGAGAACCACCGTTCTAGGGCCTCATAACCAAGGCAGTTCCAGGAGGGCTGCGAGTAGGTTACAACCTCTTACTTGTACGGTGTTTTTTTCACAGAATCTCAAGAGATTGGGTCACAACAGTGGTTCTAACACACTGGTTATGGTGACTCTCCATCACATTGGGCACATGACAAGTTCTGAGTTGCTGAGAGTCCATGTTTGGACCCACATGGCCCATTTGGGTTGGATCCTGTCTGTGATCAACAGCACCTGAGAACCAGCAGCACTGGGAGTAGGTATCATTCACCTATGCCCCCACCTCTGGTACCCAAAGTGGTAACCTCAGCCTCTCTGCAGGTTCCATGCCACATTGTCATCCCCTCTGAAGGACTGCATGACCTTTGCTATTCAACCCCAATAGGACCTCCCAATTGATGTCATCACTTGCCTCCAAAGAATATGATGACATCTTAAGTCCATCTTAGTCCTTCAGGATGAGCTTAGTTCTTAGCCCCTGGGTTCTTTGCCTGCCCCACGGCCCAGCTGGTGATAGGGTATGGAAGACAAGGTGGGGTCAACACTGAAAGAGATCACATTCTAAGAGTGCAGTAACTATAGCCTGAGGGAGGTCAAGGAAAACATGGTTGGAAGTTGTTGTTCTGCCTTTATACTATAATATTCCAAATGGTGCCTTTCCCATGATCAGAAAATGAAGCTTCATTTGCATCTTCTTATACTCTAGGTTGTCCTGGCAGCCACAGCAGTAAAGCACAGAAACAACTTGGAGAGATTCCATGCAAACCAGCATTCACAGCAGCAGGCAGACTGGACTCCTGAGTGATGCTGCAACATAACAGTAATGGTCCCAGGGGGCCACAGAGGCAAGAAGATCTCCATGTGTCAGCACAAACAGGTGCCGGAGCCATGGCATTGTAACACCTACATGAGATACTTTTTTCTCAAAGTGGCAGCCATGACATTAGCCAGAATGGTTATTTGATAATAAAGAACAGGAAGAGTTGGTGCTTGATCACCACAAGAATATCTTTATAAACACTGATTGAGTGATAAATAAATATGGAAGTATCTCTTTTGTATCCATTATTCTAAATCTTTACCAATAAATCCATATACATCACACAGGCCTATGAATTTTATAATATGTTCTTAAAACAAATTGTGTATATATTTGTTTTAAAACAAGCTGTGTACATTTGTCTAGGACACTATACACAACTTAGAGGCAGTCCTGGTTTTTCATGGCAAATTTTTGTTTCTAGGCTAACACACCTCAGTCACACAGAGCACACTACTGGTGGGAAGTAAATCATTATAGCTTCTCTAGAGGGAAATTTGGCAACATGCATCAAAATGTCCTTTATTTCATTGTTGTTTATAATACGGAAAAGTTGGAAACAATCTGAATGTCCAACAATAGAGAATTGATTAAATAAATTACAATGGGACATTTAAATATAACTATTAAAATGAAACTGAGGCCTGAGGATCAGCTATTGTATTCTTTTCATTAAAATTAGGTGAATTTACTGGCTTTTCATGAGATTCAGCATAAACTAGCATGATTTCCAGTGGATGATTGTCTTAAATATTTCCTACTGGCATATCAAAGCATTTAATAACCTCATTCTGCCCTCTGCTAGCATAGATTCCCACTGCAGCACCCTGCCTGAACTAAGAATCTATGCAACTCAGCACAAATGTATGAAGCATGTACTCAGGGCTGGGAACAGTGCTGCTGGGAGCTGTAAAGATGGACTGCACACAGCTCCCGTACTCAAGGGACAAGCTAGGACTCGAAAGGAATAAGCAGGATATTATAATAGAGTGATAGATGCTACAAGGTAGCACTTGTACTGTTTACAACAAAGGAGGGAAATACAGCTCAGTCTTAAGGGATAGGAAAGAATTTCCAGAAGAAACAATGCCTAAGCCAAAACCTGAAGGATGAGTAAAGTAGCCAGGTGATGAGGAGAAGAGGGAATTCATTCAGAAGTTCAGGTTTCAGACAGTCAGTGTGAGTCAGGTTGTGAAGGTGTTGTGGGTACCACACTGTGGTATCATTGCCCATCACACATCTCTTCTGAGCATTGCATAATTGTGATGTTGCCCTGTAAACATTCTTAAAGAAAAACTGTTCCACTTTAAGTTTTAAAAAATTATATAATAACTATTATAATTTATTTTTAAAATAATTTAAGGTATAGGGTTTTCTTTCAGGGTGATAAAAAGTCTGGAAATAATGGTGGTGGCTGCATAACATTGTGAATATACTTTATGCCACTGAATTGTACACATTAAAATGGTAAATACTGTTATGCATATTTTATCATAGTAATAAAAATAACAAATACCAAAAAAACAAGAAACAATATTAAGACAAAAACCCATAAATTACTACCTGCAGTGAACAAATATTAATATTGTATCAGATTTTCTACAAGTTGACAATGCACTGTAGAATTGTACACCTGGAACCTATGTAATTCTTGCTAACAAATGTCACCCCAATAAGTCTAACAATAATATATAAATATATATATATATATATATATATATATATATATATATATTTATATATATAGTATCAGATGTTATTTATTCTAAATTTTAAAAGTAAACTATTACCAATTTTAAAAACGAAACTGATCAAATGGGGCAACAAAAAATACATGCAAATGATTTGCACATTGCAGTGTAAGACCATTTTGCAAATAAGGAGGCCATCAATTGAGTTAGTTTTACTTGGAATGAAGAGCTCAAACAGTGAGCCAGGGTGATATTCTGCAGGTGCCAAGAAGATTAACACCTCAGGACTATATTCTGACAGAAAGTAAAAGTCCTGGGGCAAGGCAATAAATGTGTTCATTCCAAGTAAAGGCTAACTACATGCTTTTGCTCCTCTTTATTGATGGATATTGAGAAGAATATTAATGGTTCAATAGTCACATAACAAGTTCTGGAAACTGATTGTTCAGTCCATACCACATTGAGCATGACACCAATGATTAGGGCTACTATTTAGTTAAGTTTATAGTAGTGCACCCTGATCTGTCATGATGATCCATCTGATTTTTGTAAGAGCCAGTCAAGTAAATTGATGGAACCTCTGCCTCCATCCTTGAGTTTCTTATGGTAGTGCTAATCTCTGCGATTCCTCCTAAGATTGCTTTTAATTTTTATTTTGGCTGGGTTAGAGGCAGTTTCAGTAACTTCTTCCTATGTCTCTTATTCTACATGTCAAGAAATCATTGTAAGGGCGCTGCAAACTACTAAGTGTCTTTTACAATTATACATATGGGAACTGGGAGAATGACCACAGGGCAGGTCCACGGACCCAGTGCACCCATTGTAGAATGTACTTAGATTGGAGCTCCATTTATCATCTGCCCTTCATAAGCCTCAACTCTAACTGGAGGAACACAATGGTATTTTAGGTCCTGTGGTGTCTGTGTCGACCTAGATTCTCTACCCATTTCCTTAGGCATCATTGTCCTGATGAATGGCTGTCAGTTCCTTTCGGGAAGGACTGGGGTAATATTTATCATTTATACTTTTAGTGATGTTGCAGAGTCCTTCAGCAAGGGAAATTGGCAGACTGCCCTTCAATCAATGTGCCTGTAGGTCTGTGAATTGATTTAGTTTTGGAAATTGAACAAAGGATTGTGATTTTCCATTGCTGTGGTTAATTTCAAACTCCAGCTTTCCAACACTTGATTTTTTCTTTTTTTAAATTATCTAAGTCAATTTACACCCTACCTAGCTGTCATCTCTGTCACCCACTAGAACACAGCACCATGATCTATTATTTGCCACCACAGATTTTTGCAGCTCAAGGCATTCTAATTGCCATTCTGGCCTTGCTGCCCATTATAGTAATTTCATCCTTCTGGCGCAGCAGCCTCCCCTCTACTATTTCAGAATCCTATCATCCCCATTGATACTGAATGGCCCATTGACAGCATCTCCCACTGGTCAGCTCTGGCCTGAAAAGGACATATCCTACCAAGTTTCTCATAGATACCTGTACCTTCCTCCCCACTGCAGTTCCTGTGCTTTCTGAAGGAAGTCTCTTCTGAGTTCTCCCAAGGAGAATACCAGGTGGTGGTTTCTCTGTTCCCACATAGTGGATCCATTCTAACATCCATCCTCCCTGAGTGTTTCTAGTTCTCTAAGAAATTCACTGTAGGTTATTATCCTGTCCATGTTTTAATAAACTATCCCAGCAGTCAATTGTGAGTGGATTCAGGTGCCCTCACCAGGACTCCCAAATCATCAGTGTTCCCATAGCAATAAAATCCCTTCTACTCATTCTTTTTTTTTTTGGGGGGGGGGGCGTTATGTGGGTAGCTCCCTAGCAGGGAATTGAACCCAGGCCACAGCGTTGACAGCGCCAGCGCTGAAACCTTAAGCCACTACACCACCAGAGAACTCCCCTACTCGTTCTTATATTTGCGACCTCCTTTATCCAACACCTTAAGATTTATAATTGCCCATTTTCTCTTCCTTCCTACTGGTCGGTCCCTATTATCCAGGTCTTATAATTCTTTGAATTGTATGCATATAAGCTTTCTTCTAGGAGTACGAACTGTTTTCCCCAATTCAAGCTATGCTGAGAGTGGACCCTGACTACCAGTCAAGAGATAATGAGTGAGGCAGGGGTAAATCTTGAGAAGCAGAAGTATCATTTTGTGCACCTCTTCAGAGGCGGTCTTTAGTGAGTCTAGCAAAAAAGAATAGTGCATGTGGTGTCTGGAGGGTCCAAAAGAATCTGGAGTTGTAAGATTCTCAGGCTAGTCCACCAAAATATTTCTAATGTCTCTGATTTTGACAACAAGATATTTTATAGCTGTGTATTTATTCTCTTTTGCATCTGTTTTGTTTTTTTCTTTTTAATGAGGTTTTGACTTTTCATTCAGCACACTCTGTGACTAAGCAGTGTCTCCTTGAACACTGCCATCCACAGCTAGCCTCATGTTGATAGATGGTGATTAAAACCTGTCTGTTTACTTTGTGCAAGGCTTCCAAAACATTTGGCAAAGGCCTCTCACCTCCAAACTATTTATAATTACCCTTGCCCCAATATCATTTGGGTAGTACAGCTATGATATAGCCCAACATTTCCCTTTCCACTAGCACCGTATCCCAAGGCACCACAGGTGAGAAATCCTTAACAATTGTGATGTTACTGTATGCCACTTAGCTCCAGCAAGGGGTTCCTTATTGCTGTGTGCCATAGCTCCAAAATCCCATCCAGAGAGTCTGCTTTCTATGACCACTTTTTATGGCCACTGAGACTAAATATTTTAGTTTGAATTCCCTGAAAGCAGACTCTGAGACAAAGGCTCATGTGCAGGCACTCTATCTGGGAAAGTCCTTCTAGAGAGCAATTGTGTGTGATGGGAGAGTAGCACAGAAAATAGGGGGAGGCTAATAGGAAGATGCCTTATTATGTTGGCCATTACTCATTCCCACTGGGACCTTACAAGAAACCTTAAGAAATGTATGCCAGAATTTTGTTCCTTGGGAGTTCCCGGGTGGCGTAATGACTAGGCTTTGGCGCTGTCAATGCTGTGGCCTGGGTTCCATTCCCAGCCAGGAAACTACCGACATATAAAAAAAAAAAAAAAAATTGTTCCTGGGGAATGAAAGAAGTCATCATTTGTCAAAAATGGTTCCACTGCTACTAACTTCCCTGAACTTCTGAGTTATGCATGTTAGATGAATAGCAGGTTTCCTTAGGGTGCAGCAGGTTAGAACATCAGAGAAACCCCAGGACTGGAAGTGAAAGATGCTCAGAGATAGAATTCATGCTGCTGTGATGCTGAGTGCAACTGATTAGGATTCAGAGATTTGAATGTGTCTTATGTAGCAAGAATATATCTCATACAAGTTTTTCTAATAAAGGAAACATTAATTAAAACTCTCTAGGAGAAAATATGTATTTGCAACAACATCAATTCTTTTGTGTTTTTATATTAATTTAGTTATAACTTGCATTAGAAGCAGCCCAATTTATACTTGAGCATAAAATAATAGGAAGTGGAAAGCAATTATAGATAAAAAGAGAAAAAAACCACAATGCAGTGTGTTCAAATATCCTAAGTTTGTTAAGAATAATTATAATTACTAATGTTAGTAGGGATGTGAGTAAACTCATATATAGTTTTAGGTTTCTACCTATAGACTACACTAGTTCTATTCTTTCATAAAACAATTTAGCAGTGCATTTCAAAAGATATAAAAACCTTCTTAGTAGATGCTCTAAGCGCCTTGTCCATATCCCCATAACATTCACCTCTACTCTTAGAGGCTATGTTCTGCTTAAAGATAAGTCTAACTATGGGAACTATCTTAGTCTCCTTGAGCTGCTATAACAAAAAAATACCATAGACTGGATGGCTTAAATAGCTTGTTTCTCACAGTTCTGGAAGCAGGAAAGGCCAACATCATGATGCCATCAGATTTATGAAAGATAGTCAATAAATCTGCAGAAGGAAGGGGAAGAAGGGTAAAAAAAACTATTTTTTATTTTTCCTTTTCAATATATTCATGCTTAACCCTAATACATTTTTCAAATCTTTCAATTAGTTTGTTTATATCCTCAAAAAATATATATTTTTTTGCCCTCAAAATATGCTGAAATTACAGCTTTAACCTCTTTGTTGTCTGTAAATTTCTTCCCTTGGAGAAGCCAGCTCTGGACTGTGGGGAGGGTGATTTAACGTTTGGAAGCCACAGTTATGAAGAATAGCCAACATGGTATTGCTCTTGTGCATGGATGTGTTGTCAGGCAAAACCAGCACGCCTTTGGTCCATTTTCCTCTTCTTTTCTTCTTCACAGATTCTTTTAACTGTTTCAGCAGACTGGACTAGTAGTACTCTCCAGTCATTATGACAACCTTTCCTGGTAATTGATCAGCAGGATACCCTCTGTATCCCATAAAAGAATAGCCGTGACTTTTCCAGCCTAATGTGACACCTTGAACTTCTTAATAAGGAATGCCATGCCCTTTTCAAGCCACTGTGTGGACTCCCGCTTTGACTCAGGCTCATAATGATGAACCTGAGTTTCATCTCCAGAGACAAACTGGTTTAAAACTATCCGTGTTGTCTGTGCA
Source organism: Lyroderma lyra (assembly GCA_004026885.1). Lineage (NCBI taxonomy): Eukaryota > Metazoa > Chordata > Mammalia > Chiroptera > Megadermatidae > Lyroderma > Lyroderma lyra. Next base: position 32,628 of record PVJL010008693.1, read on the forward strand.
GAGGTCCAAAAACGGTTGTGAACACTTGACGTGCTGTTGTTTTTGAAGGGGTGTGAGCATTCTCAGTACACATCTTGCACTGACTTTTGACATCCTTAGATGCTGATGGAGAATATTCAAAATGGTTGTAGGTGATACGCCAACCATTTCTGCAGGCTGCTTTTTATTCAATCTGGCATCTTCCACTACCACCTTTCAACTTTTTTACCATGTCTGAGGAAGTGGCCTCAACAGAACAGCCTGGATGGAGGTCATCTTCACTCGACTCTCTGCCTTGCTTGAAAAGGCTGTGCCATTTGTAAACCATGGATTTCCCAGGGCAACAGTCCCTGTAAACTGCTAACATCTCTTCCAAAGTGGTTTGAGGTGTTTTCCCTTGTTTTGTGAGGAACTTAATGATGGCATGAAATTCAATTTTTCTATACTTGGGGTTTTCTTCACATTTGATGTGCTTATTTAGTGATATCTGAAAGAACACAGACACAAGTAGGCTGAAATTTGGCATGTATACTAATAATAAGTCACACAATCAAACTGTGTGCACTAGTAGTCCCACCTCTCTGATAACACCCCCAGTCCGTGAATTTAATGACCTTCCCTTGTAGTGTGTGGTAAGAGCCAGTGACCTGGTTCATAGACAGGTGTCTTCTATCTTCTTGCTGTGTCCTCACATGGTGGAAAAGAAGCAAGGGAGCTCTCCGGGGCCTCCTTTATAAGGACAATAATCCCATTTATGTGGTCTCCATCGTCATCATGACCTAATCATTTCACAAAGATCCTAATACCACCTAATACCATCACATTGGGGTTTAGGATTTCAACATATGAATTGGGTAGGGGGGAGGACAGAAACTTTCAGTCTACGGCAAGAACATACACAGCTTACACACAGAGCAAGTTGGAAGTGCCAGAGAACTAATAACTTTTATTTTATTTTATTTTATTTTTTTGCTTTTTGGTATGTGGGTAGCTCCCCGGCTGGGAATCGAACCCAGGCCGCAGTGCTGACAGCACCAGCGCTAAAGCCTTAAGCCGCTACACCATCAGGGAACTCCAGAACTAATAACTTTTAAAAGCATTCGTCACACCATGACAATTGGGAGTTGGTTAATACCTCAGTTTCCTTGCCTTTCAGTTTGAAAAATTCAGCAGTATGGTCTGTACTTCTTCTTGGAGTTTCCCAGAGGGACTGAGGTCCAGTTGCCTGCAATGGTAACTGGTTGTTACCAAAACTTTATTGGCTTCCTTCCCTTCCCTTTTTACATTCCCTTTTCAGTGTTTCTTGGCATCACCTTCCACATAACACACTTGCACCTTAATTTTCTGGGAAAATCTAAACGGTGATAATAATGATAACTTTTGCCCAATAATTCCACTTTTGAGTATATGTCCAAAAGAAATAATCATTATAAAGGAGGGAGGAGTTATATCCAAGAAAGATCTTGCCGCATTCTTACATGATAGGAAAATTTGAAACAATCTAAATGGCCCACAAAGATTTATTCAGTCATTCTTTCAATCACATTTATTTTGTATCCACTGTATTTTAGGCACTATGCTGGTACTTGGGATACCCAAAAGGAATGTCATACAACTGGGTAGGATTAGAGATGGACACAAAAGATGATGAAACCTAAGCTAAGGCAGCAACAAGGGAAGATAGAGAGTAGAGCATAGATTTGAAACATTTCTTGGGGGGCAATAATCAACATAACCAAATGACCCATTAGACTCAGAAGATAAAGGATAAGGAGATAGAGAATATAATTTCCAGGCTTGTGGCTTGGATGAATGAATGATGCCATTAACTGTGATAAAGAATGCAGGAAAAGAAGCAGGTTTTAAAAATAAGGTCTTAAATTCAAATTTGAATAAGTCAAGTTTGAGAAGGTTTAATAGATTGCTTCAACATTATTTAATGTCTATGGACCCTCATACTACTTCACTGTATAAGCCAGACTCCTGGACCCCTGTCTGCATCAAGTTTCATTCAAGGGAAGGAAAATTTCAACGGCAGAAGCTTTAAAGAATAATTTACATTCTTCTTGTCTGTTTTCTTAAAGACTTGTTGCAAGAATTTTTACAGGACACATCCAATAAATATTCCTAGAAATCATCTGTAGACATTGTTCCTTCTTTGTAAGTTTCCATAGTCATAAAAATACTTCTTATGTTCTCATTGAGTAATTTTCTCACCACCTTGCTGCTGTCTTTCCATTCATTCTCTCCTCCATTACCTGCTCCTTCCCATGTACCATTGACTTGTCTCACAACTGCAGCCCACACCAAACCACTCTAGGAGGCTGGAAGATTTACAGTCTTGATGCAGTCAGTGGTAACATGTCTTCCCCTATGTAAGGAAGTAGGCAATGCCACTTGGGAAATGTAGTTTACCTAACCTTGACTGTTTTCATTGCCTGAAATTCTGTGGTAATGAAGAAAAGTGAGAAGAGAGAGAAATAAGCAGCACAAAGCAATCCAAAAGGCACAGAGTATGACTGCCGCACTCCAATTCTATTCGTAATACTTTTATTGTTGTCAGAAACTGGAGCCCCGTTTTGTTCATGACCCTTAGTTGACCTCTCCTTTGTGGGATATGATTATGCAGGTAACATTTTAAGTCAATCTATAAATAATTATCAGAGCACTATATCAATCAGCATAATTTTGGCTGCACATAACAGATAACTCATATCAAACTTGCTTAAACAATAAGAAAATGTCTTAGCTCACATAACAGGGGGTCCAGAAGAAGGACAGACCCCAGCCTATTTATTTATTTATCTATTTATTTTAAGATTTCTTATTTTTGTTTTGTTTTGTTTTTGCTTTTTGGTATGTGGGTAGCTCCCTGACTGGGAATCGAACCCAGGCCGCAGCACTGACAGCGCCAGCGCCGAAGCCTTAAGCCACTAGACCACCAGGGAACTCCTCAGCCCCTGCCTATTTAATCTAGTACTACAATGTTGTTTCTCTGGAAATCCTTCACTTTTGGCCTTCTATGAATGTTGCATTTGTCCTGAGAAGAAGTAGTAAATTATGGAAACCAACCCTACAAAAGATTAAAGGGAAAGAGGTCTTGCTTACCAGCACTCACAGAAACATACCAACTCCATCAAAGATTCTGGTTAGACTGTCTTGAGTCACCTATATGCCCCTGAAGAAATTGTTGTGCCTTATCTATATCATGTGCTCACCTAATTGGCAAAACAAAAAGGATCTTTTAACTGATGGTCCTACAGAATTCTGAGGCTACGAGGAGAAGCAGTTCCCACAAGGAACAGAGGCAGGGCAGATAAAACATAACAGATATCCACTACACACCTGACTAAGCTTATTATCCTTTTAAGGCATCTCTTGTGGTTTACAAGGCCATTTAAATGTTAAAATTTATAGCCATAAAAATCACCACTGTAGGAAAAAATCTACCAAAAAAACCTAGAGCTACCATAATACTGAATGGTGAGGAATTTTAAGTTTTTTCCACTAAGATCAGGGACAAGGCAAGGATTTCCCCTCTCACCACTCCTTTTCAACATTCTGTTAGAAGTTCTAGCTAGTACAATAAAACAAAAAGAGGACATAAAAGTTATACAGATTGGGAAGGAAAAAAATTAAACTGAAAGAATCAACAAAAAATTTCCTGGAACAAATAAGCAATTATAGCAAGGTAGCAGGACACAAAAGTCAGTCATTTTTCTGTATACCGGCAATTAAACAAAACATAATGCCATTTACATTAGCACCCTTGAAAATGAAATACATAACTAATAAACTAAGACAATATGTACAAGATCTATGTGAGGAAAACTATAAAACTCTGATGAACAAAATCAAAGAAAAACTAAATAAATGGAGAAATATTCTATGTTCATGGATAGGAAGGCATAATATTGTGAAGATATTAGTTCTTCCCAACTTGATCTATAAATTTAATACAATCTAAATCCAAGCCGCAGGAAGTCAATTTGAAGATACCTATTAACTGATCCTAAAGTTTAAATGGAGAGGCAAAATACCCAGAACAGCTAACACAATACTGAAGGGGGAAAAAAAGGTGGAGGACTAACACTACCTGACTTCAAGACTTACTGTGGGGACTTCTGGTCAAGATGGCAGAGTAAGTAAACAATGTGCTCACCCCTCCCATGACCACATCAATATTACCACTAAATTAGAGAACAACCACCTGAAGTCTAGCTAAACAGAAGTCTTATAACTAAGGATATAAAAAAGAAGACACGTCAAGACTGGTAGGAGAGAGGGAGATGTGAAACAGGTTGGTCCCACACCCACATGTAGCAGTTAAGAATTAGGAGGAATATCTTGGCTGCAGAGTTACCCCTAAGGAGTGATTTCACAGTCCAGATCACCTGATTTCACAGTCCAGATTACCACTGCTGGGAAGACGAACACTACATCTGACTGTGAAAATCAGCAGGGATTTCATCCAGGTGAGAGGGAGGGCTTCTGTAAACCCAGAAGTCCTTTTAAAGGACCCACAGATGGACTCACTCACTGATGGCTCACTCACTCTGAGCTCCAATGCTGGTGCAGAGCTCGAAAAGTGCCAGGACTATTACAGGGAAGAACTAAATCGTCTGGCTTAAGGGTGAAGGCTGCAGCGACAACTCTGGCAATGACAGAAGTCCTGGCAGATGCCATTGTTTCTTTGCTGAGCCGTCCCTGCACACAGCTAGTAAGCCCAGGCAGGCACCATATCTGAGTCACCATCAACTTGCCTAACACTGTTCACCTCGCCCTGATAATTCCTTGAGATCCCACCCCACCCAACCTGCCCACCAGCTTGAGCCTCTTTCAGTGGCTGTTTCTCACAAGCAGCCAGCCTCAGCCTATACTGCAAACTTTCCTAAAATCTCTCCAAGGTCCACAAATGCTAAAATAGTAGCTTCTGGACTCAGTGTGCCATATATCTCTTGCTAAAGGACCTCTGGCATAGTGACAGCCAGCCTCAGTTCATAGCATAGCCTCTCCCAGGCACTTGCAAGCCCAGCACAGGCAGCTACCAACTCTGTAGCTCCTACCAGCTTGCCTCTGGCCAACTACAGGCAACAGCTTCACATCCAGGAGCCAGCTTCAGACCATACTGGAACACCACCCAGTTAGCTCCACTGATGACATATCCAAAGGGTGGGCTCAGAAAGCCCCAGAGATCTGCTAAAGTGAATCCTGCTCCATAAGCTCAATGCCTGAACAACATCTCATCCACAACCAGGCAGCTTAGAATAAATTCCACCCACTAATGTGTCAATAGCAATTAAGACTAAACTACAGTAGGACAGCACACACAACCCACACAGGGAACAGACAATCCTGGAGCACCTGGCTCAGGTAACCAGTGAGCCCACAGGACACTTACTACATAAGGCCATCTGGCCAAAACTGGAAAATGTAGCAGATCTACCTAATACATAGAAACAAACACAGGGAGGCAGCCAAAACAAGGAAATAAATAAACTTGTCCCAAATGAAAGAACAGAACAAGACTCCAGAAAAAAAAGAAAACAAAACAAAACAAAATAAAGGCAAGCAAACTATGAGATACCAGATATAGAATTCAAGACACTGATTATAAGGATACTCAAAAAAACTCAGGAGAAGAATAGATAAAGACAGCATAACAGAAAACCCCTAATTGGAATAGCAAGAAATTAAGATAGTTTAAGGGATAGTTCAAGCATAACCACATTCATATCATAGGGGTATCAGAAGGAGAAGAGAGAGAGAGAGAGAGAGAGAGCAAGGGATTTAAAACCTATTTTAAAAAAATAATGACAGAAAACTCCCTAACCTGGTGAAGAAAATGGACATACAAGCCCAGCAAGCAGAGTCCCAAACAAGATGAACCCAAACAGGCTCACACCAAGACACATCATAATTAGGATGTAAAAGGTTAAAGACAAAGAGAGAATCTTAAAAATAGCAAAAGATAAGCATTTAGTTACTTACAAGGGACCTTCAATAAGACTGTCAGCTTATTTTTCAACAGAAACTTTGCAGGCCAGAAGGCTTGGTACAAAATAGTCAAAGTGATAAAAAAACAAAACAAAAACAAAAACCAAGGACCTACAACTAAGATTACTCTACCTAGTGAGGCCATTATTTAGAATTAAAAGAGAGATAAAGAGCTTCTCAGACAAGAAAAAGCTAAAAGACTTCATCACCACCAAAATAGTTGTTATGTTAAAGGGACTTATTTAAGAAGAAGAGGAAAATAACAAAAAATATGAATAATAAAATGGCAGTACTACAGACCTATCAATAACTACTTTAAATGTAAATAGATTAAACACTCCAATCAAAAGACATGGGTGGCTGAATAAAGAAGAAAACAAGACCCTTACATATGCTGCCTACAAGAGACCCATTTCAGATCAAAAGAAACACACAGACTGACAGTAAAGGGATAGAAAAAGGTATGTCATGTAAATGGTATCTACTTCTCCACCCTGATCTCCCACTATATCATGTAAATAAAAATTTTAAAAAGCTGGGGTACCAATATTTACATCAGACAAAATAAACCTTAAAACAAAGCTATAAAAGAGACAAAGAAGGATATTTCATATATAATAGCCAATATATGGAAGCAATCTAAGTGACGATTGACAGATGATTGGATAAAGAAGATGTGGTACATATATACAATGCAGTGTTACTCAGACATAAAAAAGAATAAAATGGTAGCATTTGTAACAACATGGATGGATCTAGAGGGTATTATGCTAAGTGAAGTAAGTCTGACAGAGAAAGACAAATACTGTATTATGTGGAATCTAAAGGACAAAATAAACAAACAAAACTGAAACAAACTCAGAGATACAGAGAACTAACTGATGATTGCCAGTACCAGATGGAGGAGGGTTAAGCAGCTGAGTGAAAAAGATGAAGGGAATAAGAAATACAAGTTGGCAGTTACAAAATAGTCACAGGGGTATAAATTACAGCATAGGGAATATAGTCACTAATATTGTAACAACTTTGTATGGTGCCAGGTGGGTACTACACCTATCAGGGGCTCACTTCCTAAGTTATATAAATGCCTAACCACTATGTTGTACACGTAAAGCTAATATAATATTGAATGTCAACTATAATTGAAAATTTTAAAAAAGATCCCCCCAAAAAAGATTTCAGATAAGAAATATATTTGACCTTAAATATGTTGAGACTTGACAAATAAAATGAGATTATGCACACACATACACACACACACAAAAACTTACTGTAAAGATACCATAATGAAGACAGTACAGTATTGACAAAATAATATATAAGTAGATCAATGGAACCGAATACAGAGCCCAAAAATAGACCCACATAAATATAGTCAACTGATCTTTGTCAACGAAGCAAAGGCATTACAATAGAGTAAAGGAATTCTTCTCAACTAATGCAACAATTGGACAGACACATGCTAAAGAATTATTCAAGACACAGATCTCACTTACACCCTTCACAAAAATATTCACTCAAAATGGATCACAAGCCTAAATGTAAAATGCAAAACTAGAAGATAATATAGGAGAAAACCTAGATCACCTTGGGTATGGTGATTGTATTTTAGATACAATACTAAAGTCATTATCTGTGAAAGAAATAACTGATTAGCTGGACTTCGTTAAAATTTAAAACTTCAGCTCTGTGAAAGATAATGTCAAGAGAGTAAGAAAACAAGATACATATTTGGAGAAATATTTGCAAAAGACACATCTGATAAAGCACTGTTGTCCAAAACATACAAAGAACTTTCAAAACTCAACAATAAGAGAACAAACAACCTAATTAAAAAATGGGCCAAGGCCTTAACAAGCACCTCACCAAATAAAATATACAGATGCCAAATTAGCATATGAAAAGATTGTCCACATCATGCCATCAGGGAAATGAAAATTAAAACAACAATGAGCTACCACTACACATCTACTAGAATGACCAAAATCCACGGACAACACCGAATGCTGGCAAAGATAGGGAGCAATGGAAACTCTCACTTATTCCATTTGGGAATACAAAATGGTACAGCAGTTGGGAGGCTCCATACACAACTAAACATACTCTTACCATCTGATCCAGCAATCGTATTCCAATATCATTTACCTAAAGGAGTTGAAAAGTACACAAAAACCTGCACATGGATGTTTACGGGAGCTGCCCGGAAAAAATCTATCCATACATGCCTCTATTTTTCATAGCATATGACTGGATACTTCCCAGAAAGGCCTCATATAGCAGTTTTAGTACAATTGCCATAACTTGGATGCAGCTAAGATGCCCTTCAGTAGGTGAATGAATATATGTACAAAGTGTGGTACACCCAGGCAATATAATATTATTCAGCACTAAAAAATATATAAACTATCAAGTCATATTACTAAGTAAAAAAAACCAATCAAAAAAGAAAAAGCCTACATGCTGTATGATTTCAACAATATAACATTTTGGAAAAGGCAAAACTTTGAAATGTTAATAAAAGATCAATGACTGCCAAGGGTTGAGGGAGGAGAGAGGGAGGGATGAATGGGCAGAGCACAGAAAATTTTTAGTGAAAATACTTCGTTATGATGACGTAATGATGAACACATGCTATTATACATTTGACCAAACCTACAGAACGTACACCACCACGACTGAACCTCATGTAAATGATGGACTTTATGGACAATGATATCAGTGTGGGTTCATCTGTTGTAACGGACGTACCACTCTGGTGCAGAATGTTGACAATGGAATAGGGGAGGCTCTGCATGTTTGAGGGCAGGGGGTATATGGGAAATCTCTGTACCTTCCTCTCAATTTTGCTGTAAACCTAAAACTTCTCTAAAAAATTTGTCTTAATAAAAAAAAAAATCACTACTGACTCAACACTGCCTATGTTTACTTTTACAAAAACGAACTAATTTTTTTAGCAGTGTTGCTCTGATGTTAGTAGAAATTAGTCTCTGATTTTTGTTAAAATTTATATGAAAATATCTTTAAAGTAAATGACAGACTTTGGAGATGGCAAAATATTTATCATATTTAGCTTCAAAGATAAATTTAGACATACAATAATATTGTACAAAGAAAAATTTTATTATACATGTGAGAAATTTTTTACTCTGACACTATGCTTTTACTAAAGAATTTGGGTAAAAAACACTGCAAATTTGGGAATGAATTTGTTTTCTAAAATAGTTTTTGTATCTGCTCATACCCAAGAATTTTAGCAGCTTCAAACCAAAAACTTTTGTCTACCCAATGCATACCATTCTCACATGCCATACATGTGTGTTTGTACCTTCCTTTCATTGTACAAAATGTATTCACTTTTTATAAATACTCTTAGCTGTGCATTTAAATCCTACAAACTAATGGCCTTCTTCTTGCTGAATATAGTGAACATGGTGAGAAATGCATTCTGTGACAGCAGTTCTGTTTATATACTTCCCGTGAAAATTTTGTTTTCTACAGTGATAGCTGAAGATTTAGCTATCTTAAAACACAACATTCTGAACTCCCAATTTTTGGTCAAATTAATAATCGTCGATCTTATTATAATAATATGTAAATATTGTCTACTGTTGAAACCTGTGGTATCTAATGATATTTTCTTTCTTCAACATTAAGTTTTTGCACTTATTAATTGCACAATTTGTATTTTTTATACGTAACATATACGTTTTGACATATCTGAAAATACATTTATTGTAATCTGATTGATAGTTTGAAAATCTCTGCTTCCCTCTCATGTGTGAGTCATTCTTCTCTTTTTCTAGAGACACGTTTTCTCTGCTTCTCTGGTCTTAATGGTGTAATACGGCCATATTTTCATTCCATTTACCTGCTGAGACTGATAACTAAATTCTAAATTCCTGAGAAAGAGGTTCTGATTAGATCAACTTGAGTTTGGCATCAATCTCTGGTTCAATCTGCCACATATATATTACTTTCTTAATCAGAACAAAGAAAAGTATTTGTCACTGTATATAGAATCCTTAAATGCCTTTGTGCTGAATAGTTTCCGTTTGTGTCTGCAGAACCATACCTCACCTTTCTCTCCCTCTCTTGTACCCAGAGGTTGACTTGTATAAACATCGATGGTTCCCTTGCCTCTAGCTTCCTGTTTCTCAGCCAATGAGAGACCCCAGCATGATATAAGGGGTAGGAGATAGAAGGCAGGATACGTGTAGCAGACAGAACAATGGGTCCCACAGACATGAACATCCTAATTCTCAATACCTGACAAAAAGGACTTTGCAGATGTGGTTAAAGATCTTGAGATGAGGAGATTATCTGGGTATTATATTAAAAAGTAATTATTTTAGAATCCTGGTCCTCATTTTAGAACCCAGTTACTTAGTTTTTGCCTTTCTTTATCCGTTATTTATTTTTCCTTCCCAGGCTGCTCAAAACAAAATTGTGGTATTTATCTTAATCAAGTTTCAAGTTACATTATTTATCTCTCTTGGGCAACTTCACAACACACACATTTTTATGCTACTTTTGTCCTCTGGAATGGTTCAGTGGGACTTGACATACTAGAACCTTACTTCCTCCAGTTAAAATGTACATATTCAGCAAGCTATAAGAACTGCAGTTGCTCCATGTTCTTGTGATTCTGATGGGTAAGACATTGTCTCATTGTAAATTTAATTTGCATTCTCTAGTGACTAATGAGGTGGAGTGCCTCTTCATATGTTTATTGGCCATTTGAATATCCTCTTCATAAAATACCTGTTCAGATCTCTTGCCCATTTTCCTATTTAGTTTACAAACTGAGTTGTAACCATTCTTTATGCATTCTGGACCTGAGTCATCTGTTAGATCTACCCATTGAAACACTTCTCCCACTCTGTGGCTTACCATTTCCCTTTCTTAATGCTGTATTTTGCTGAACAGAAGTCCATAATTTTAAAGTAGCTCAATTTATATTTTTTCTTTATTATATTTAGTGCTTTTTATATCTCATTACAGCTGTAAAAATATTCTTATATATCTTTTTGGTTCTAAGTTTTATTATTTTACTTTTCATGTTTAAATCTCCAATCTGTCAAAATTGTTTTTTGTGAATGGCCTTGAGGTAGGAGGTCAAGATTCATTTTTATCCATATTCATATCCACTTGATTCAGCCTCATTTGTTTCATGTGTTTTCCCCTCCTTTTGACATGGTTATTTATTAGGGAAGGGGGTGCATAAGATATGTGTGTCATTTCTTCATTCATTCAGTAAATATTATATCAAAATATCAAGAAGTGTAGACTTTTCTTTATGTGAGTGATTAAATTTAGAAATTGAATTTTTAAAAATCTTATTTCTCAGAGTATCCACCTAGGTCTAATCAAAAAAGAGAAATTCCACAATAATTCAAACAAAGAGTTTAATATAAAAATTTTAATTATAACAAGCGGTTGGAATAACAAGGGATTTACTTTAGACAGCTCTAAAGAATATAGAAGTGAGGAGGGGAAATGGTGTCATGAAAGGTGCTCCTGAAAAACTCCCCTGGAGGTTACAACAAATAAAAAAACTACAACTCAACGAAGTATTCTGTGTGCAATTCACAAACACAGGTAACAGATTCATGCATCGCATCAAAGTATATTCAGGTGGGCAAAGAGGGGCAAACTGAGGAGAAACGGAGGGGAGTCAAAATGCGGACTGCGAATCTCTGCTTGGAACACTGCAGCTGGGAGAGGGTGGAGAGAGAAGGTGGCAGGTGAACATTCTGGACCTCACTTTATCCAAGGGAAAGGGAAAAAAAGGCCCAGAGGTGGGGCTGTGAGACACTGCAGCCAGACTTCACTTTGGCCCCAGGAGATATAGAGTAGACACTGGTGCTAGGAGATTCTGCAGCCTGACGTCACTCTGGTTCTGAGAGGAGGGGGAGCAACAGGGGTGGTTAGGAGCTGCAGCTGGACCTCTCCTTGGCCGGGCAAAGAAAGGAGACAAAAGGCTGCAAGTGCACTTCTCTGGCCACTAGCAGGCCTGTCTGAGGGACCAGCATACAAGATAGCTGATCCCAAAACTCAGGGCAGAGACCTCAGGGCAAACCAGAAACAGAAAGGTGTTAGCCCATACTGCTTGCACTGCCTGCAGCACCAGGTAGGAAATATAGGCACAAACCCTGGTTGCCGTCCCCCACCTGCCCTTGCAGACCTCTGCCCCTTTTTCCTCCCAGTATTAGCAGCAAGCCCCCCACCCTGCCCCCAAAAAACCTGCAGTACTGAGTGTCAGGATAAGGAGCAGAATATCTACAGAGAGGCTGTCAGCATGAGGAAACAAAGCAATACGACTCAATAGAAAGGACAGCAGAAAATCACAGAAAATGTAATGGAGACAAACAACCTATCAGAGACAGACAGAGCTCAAAATAATGGTCATAAAAATGTTGAAGGAACTTGGAGAAAATTTCAATAGAGAGATAGCAAGCATAAAGAAGGACACAGAGGTCATAAAAAAAAGACCAGGCAGAGATAAAAATGATAATACCCGAAATGAAGAATAGAATAGAAGGAGTCACCAGATTAGATGAAGCAGAGGTGCAAATCAGTGATTTGGAAGAAAATGTAGCAAAAAAACACCTAATCAGAAAAACAAACAGAAAAAAGAATCCAAAAAAATAAGGATAGTTTAATATTTCTCTGGGACAGCTTCAAGCATAACAACATTCATATCATAGGGGTATCAGAAGGGGAGGAGAAACAGCAAGGCATGGAGAACTTATTTGAAGAAATAAGACCAAAATCTTCCCTAACTTGGTGAAGGTAATAGACATACAAATCCAGGAAGCAGAGTCCCAAACAAGATGAACCCAAACAGGCCCACACTGAGACACATCATAATTAAAATGACAAAAGTTAAAGACAAAGAGAAAATCCTAAGAGCAGCAAGAGAAAGGCGAGTAGTAACTTATAAGGGAGCCCCCTTGTGACTCTCAGCTGATTTCTCATCAGAAAATTTGCAGGGCATAAGAGACTGGCAGAAAATATTCAATGTGACAAAAACCAAGGATCTACAACCAAGATTAATGTATCCAGCAAGGCTAGCATTCAAAATTGAAGGACAGATAGTTTCCCACACAAGAAAAAGCTAAAGGAGTTCATCACCACCAAACTAGTACTAGAAGGATTGTTAGAGGGACTTCTTTAAGATGGGGGGGGGGGAATTATGAATAATAAAGTGGTAATAGCTGCATATCTATAAAGTTACTTTCAAGTTATAAAGATTAAAAGCTTCAATCAAAAGACCTGGAGGGGGAGTTCCCTGATGGTGTAGTGGCTAAGGCTTCAGCGCTGGCATTGTCAATGCTGTGGCCTGGGTTTGATTCCCAGCCAGGGAGCTACCCACATACTACAAAAACAAACAAACAAACAAACAAACAAAAAACACAAAACAAAACAAAAAAACCTGGAGCATATCACATTGAGTGGAGTGTTGAACAGAGGAAGACAGATGCAAATTCATGTCACTTATAGGTGAAATCCAAAGAAGAAAATAAACCAGTGGAACAAACACAAATTCATAGATATAGAAAACATTTGGTTTGTTTCTAGACAGAAGGAGGGTTGGGGTAGTGGGTAAAATAAGGGGAAGGGATTGGGAAGTTTAGTTTGATTGTTACAAAGCAATAGCTATGAGAATGTAGAGTATAACATGGGAGAATTGTCAATAATGTTGCAATAACTATGTGTGGTGTCAGATGAGTACTAGATTTGTTGGGGTGGTAGAAGGAGAGCTAGAGGGATGGATGAAAAAGAGGAAGAAATCAAGAAGTACAAATTCATAGTCACAAAATAGCATAGGGCATACAGTCAGTAACACTGTAATAACTATATATGGTATCAGATGGGAACCAGATGTATCAGCATGAGGATTTTCTAAGTTATATAAATGTCTCATCACTATGCGGTACACCTGAAACCAATATCATATTGTATGTCAAATGCAATTGAAAAAAAACTGTATGTGTGTGTGTAGTACTAGTAGTAGTTATAAGGAGCAGCCATCACCTTTCTAGCTAGATATTCTGCAATGTCTCTCCACTGCCCTCTGTTGACAAAGCTTAACATCCTGTCAACTCACAGTGAAGAAATATTTAAAGGGCCCAGATCCATTTTCACAGAGAAGACAGAAGAGGAGATTTGGGGGCTAAAGGCAATAAATTTGATAACAGGCATACTCAGATGCCATTGAGAGTTCATTTGAAAAATCTACCACATATGCTGTGTAGTTGGGTTATGCAGTTATTTAAAAAAAATTTTTTTAAATCATAGTTTATTTGGGCTTTTAACAAAGCCATTTTTGGAGTCTGTGCATGAAGTTGCATAACTATTAGCATTTTTATTAGGTACATTAATTGCATTTGGTACAAATCTAAGCAGTAGATATAGTTTATGGCTCCAAAATATGAAACGAGTGAATCCCTATTTTAACCTCATGAGCTTTATATCTGAACTTTGTTGTTGCTGGCAATTTAAGAGAATCTAGGCACATTGTGTAGCTTTGGAAGCTGTACAGTCTTTTGCTATTTCACTAGATGACAGTTTATTAAATATCATGTGAGATACTGTGTGTGGTTTTCATTTCTAAATGAAACAGCAACATTTACTTTTATTTAAATTTTAAAATGTTTCTTGAGGTTAGCATACAACAAAGTGCAAAAATCTTAAATGCATAGCTCAGTGAATTTCTATACAAAACACAAACAAATATGTATATATTCTATACACCTAGATTAAGATATGGAATATTTTCAGAATCCCAGAAGATTCCCTAATGCTCCTTCCAAGAAAACATCCTCATTCTACATCCTCTGTTCCAGAGGTAAGCACTATTCTGTTGCCTGTTCTCAAACTTCATAGAATCTTCATTTAAACATCTACTACTTATTTATGAACTTTACATAAATGGAAATATATAGGAGCTACTCTTTTGGTACCAGCACCATTTGAAGACACTATTATTTCCCCATCATGCCAGTGTCAGCCTCTGAAACACACACACATAACTGTATACGTGTGTGCCTACTTGTGGACTTTTTATTTAATTGCACTTGTCAGCTTGTCTAACCTTGCATCAATACCACACTGTCTTTGTAGTAGATCCTGGTATCTGGAGAGATAAAGTCCATCAGATTTTGGCTATTCTTGGAACCTTGAGTTTGTTTCTGGATTGTATTCCATTTCATTCTATTTGCCTATATTCATACTGTTTTAATTATTGTAGCTTTAGAATTTGTCTTAATATCTGGTAGACTAAAACCTCCAGTTTTCTCTTCCTCAAAATTGTTTTGACTATTCATGGCCCTTCACAGTTTTATATAAATGTTAGATTCAACTTATCAATTTCCACTGTTAGGAATTCCCTGGTGGTGTAGTGGCTTAAGGCTGGCGCTGTCAGTGCTGCGGCCTGGGTTCAATTCCTGGCCAGAGAACTACCCACATACAAAAAAAAAAAAAAAAAAATTTCCACTGTTAAAAAATATCCAGGAGTTCCCTGGTGGTGTAGTGGCTTAAGGCTTCGGTACTGGCGCTGTCAACGCTGTGGCCTGGGTTCGATTCCCAGCCAGGGAACTACCCACACACTATAAAAAAAAAAACAAAACAAACAAACAAACAAAATTCAGACTAGGCCCCAAATGAAGTTGCTCATGATAAGCCAGCCCCACCGTCAGCAAACAGAACTTACCTAAATTTCCATACTCAGTTCTCTGAGAAAAGGATGGCCTACATCCATCAGCATTTGCCTACTCCGCACATGTCACCTGACCCAGCTCTAAGGCTTCCCTTTGCTCTGTGTGAGGAAAGTTACCCTGCTTTAACCAATCAGCAAATGCCCAATATAACTTCCTCTATTGCACTCACTTTTGTCTACAAAAATCTCACCTGTAGATCTCCTAATAGATTTATTTCTTTGTGCTAGATTGAATGCTATCCAATTCATGAATCACTGAGTAAATAACTACAAGAGCAGTAAATTGTAGAAATTTTTCTTTTAACACCACCAATGAAATCTGTGGGATTTTTATCAGAATGCATTGAATTCATAATTACTTTGGGAAGTATTAGTAACTTTTACAATACTAAAGTTTTCAAGCCATAAACATCATACATTCCTCTATTTATTTATTATAATTCTTCCATTTCTCTCAGTAATAGTTCATAGTTTTTCAGCCTAGAGGTCTTCCTAACCTTGTTAAAATTTTTTCCTGAATAATTTATTAAAATTTTAAAATTTTCTGTTTGTCATTATTACATAGAATTGCAATAGATTTTTTTAAAATATTAACTTAGTTTTAAGTGACATGCTAAATTCACTTATTAATCTAATAGTTTGCCTATAGATTATTTTGGATTTTCTATTGAGCTATAATAATACCAACTTCGTTTCATCCTTTGCACTCATATTAATACCATTTCTTAATTTTTCTCACTTGGTGTGCTGGCTACAGAATGTTGAACATCAGTGATGATAGTGAGTATCACTAGCTTATGTCCAATTTCAGGGAAGTAAAACCATTCAGAAGATTGTTCAGCAATATATGGTAAAGCTGAACATACATGTATACTATGAACTAGCACCTCACATCCAGATATATGCCCAAAAGAAATGAGTGGGGAGTTCCCTGGTGGTGTAGTGGCTAGGCTTCAGCGCTGTCAAACTGTGGCCTGGGTTTAATTCCTAGCCAGGGGACTACTCACATTAAAAAAAGAAAGAAAGAAAGAAAGAAATGAGTGTATACAAGGGCTTTCCATGTAATGTGAAAAATGTAGGCATTTATGCCTGGATTTTTTTCAGACAGCTCTTGTACATTCACCAAGTACAAGAATGTTCATAATAGTACTCTTCATGATAACCTCCAAACAGAAAACAAATTTAGAACAAATAAATAAATATGGTATAATCAAACAATTGAATGCTATTTATCAACAAGAATGAATGAACTATTTCTTCATGCAACAATATGAATGAATCTCACAAACAAGTTGAACAAGAAAAGTTACACACAAAAAGGTATACACCACAAATTTAAATTAAGTTCAACTGAGGCAAAACCAATCTGTGGTGTTAGAGGGCAAGGTGAGAGTGATATCTAGAATGGAATTAGAATGGGTTTCTGGAAGACCGGTAAATTTCCTGCTCTTGACCTGAGTATTGGTATATGATTGTGTTCACTTTGTAATAACTCACTGAGTTACAGACTTGTGATTTGTGTTCATTTATGTATGCATGTTTCAATCAAAGGTTTATTTTTAAAATGTGTATGCACTTAACCAATGTTCCTTTCTCATTGGAAACTATGCAACATAAAAAACGTTTGCCGGGAGTTCCCTGGTGGTGTAGTGGCTTAAGGCTTCGGCGCTGGCGCTGTCAGTGCTGCGGCCTGGGTTCGATTCCCGGCCAGGGAAGTACCCACATACAAAAACAAAAACAAAAACAAAAACAAAAAACCAAAAAAAACAAACCAAAAAAAAAAACCAAATGTTTGCCCACCTCTGTAAATGTACATCTCCTGTACAGCAGTAGATATTTAGGTTGTATTTTGATATGTTTGCCCCTTTGAAGTTCTAGCTACTGGGCTAAGAGATGTTAAAAAAGAGACAGCAGGCCCCAAATGGAGTCATTTGTGTTAAGCCAATGTTACAAGCCAAGACGTAATATCTAACCTAATTGCAGTTTCAGCCTCTTCCCAGGACAGACTTTACCAGTTAATCTGAATTCCCTGGTCAACACTAGTTAGGTAATCCATGTGATGTGCCTTTGGCATCCCCCCAAAGGAAGGTGACTTTGCCTGAAACAATTAAGCTTTTTGTTAGAATAACTTCCCTGTCCTGCTTCTTTCTGCCTATAAGTCTTCCATTTTGTATAGCTCTTCAGAGCCGTTTTTCATTTGCTAGATGGGATGCTGCTTGATTCATGAATTGGTAAATAAAATCAATTAGATCTTTTCATGTATTCCACTGATTTTCGTTAACAGATTTGGTAGCAATGGTGAGATCCAAAGGACAATGCTGATGGCTTCAGGGACAATAAAAAACACAGGCATGGGACCTGTGAACCCTTTTGAGTTTTGAGTTTCTTGCCATTTCTGAGGGTCATGGGTAATTTCTCTCAGTTCTGAGCTCCCTCTCTTTGCATCTATGTTCTGAACGAACTGGCTTTTCTGCAGTTCCCCACTTGCTTGAAATCTCTCCCCAGATTCTAAGTTGTGAACTGCTAGTGGTTACTAGCTGGAATTGGACTGGGTTCCTTAAAAACTGGAGTGGGTCTGGGGTCAGAATGGGTCTGACTGGGTCCAACTTAAGCTCGATTGGGTATATCCATAGCTTGAGGCTTCAGGTGAATAAAACTTTTATAGCCACTCCTCACTTAATGGCCTACCTGTTTAATGACTGCTCAGACTTACTACCAGTTCTCTAGCACAGGGAATCCTCTTTCTCAGTCTGTGTGAGTCTGGGGAATCCCCTTTCTCAGTCTTTGTCTCATTCCCGTAGTTGGTTAGTATTCACTACACAAAGCATTCACAATCATGCAAAACCACATATTTTATTTATAAGTGTGATGCCACGTGATATCTATTGAAAAATATATACCCTATGGCACCATGACACACCACAAGACATCTGCCTTTAAGCTCCTTACTTATCAACCAATTCACTTAATGACTTAGACTAGGAATGGAACTTGGTCATTAAGAGAGGAGTGCCTTAATTATTTTATATAAGTAAAGGTTACTGCTAATAGGAATCTCAAAAAACTATTAACCTAGCCACAAAATTGGTAGTCATGGGCTAAGTACTTACAAGTTTTAGAGCATTCACCACCTAATTCTGATCTGCCATGTTAGGACAAGTTGGTCACAGAGCAACTTGTCAGTGTTAGACTGACATTAGGTTATCTTGCAACCTCAAGAAACTTTCCTTGCAATGAGGTACACTGTAGAACATCACACAATCCCCTGCCCAGTGGCATATCCATCTTAGGTAGTAGTTGGCTCTGAGAGACCCAAAGGCTTAACTAAAAGAAATAGGAACCTTAAATTCCAAAGAGTTGAGTGTGCCACAGACCTGGGCACTATAAATGTATACAAAACTGACAAAATCTTACTTAAAAACAACCTTGAATTAGGAAAGATCATTGTTTTGTGTCCTGAGTAACTGACTTGGTAACTATGAGGTTGGAGCCCCAAAATATAGCCAGACAGAAATGTAGCTTGCACCACATTTATGGCTAGGGTCCTGCCAAACTGTCTCCAGTCCTCAGGGAAATTCATTTAAGAAGTACACTTGAAAGCAAGGGTTTCCAAATCAAACAAACAGAATGGGATACCTATTTTAACTGGCACCCAGAAGCCTTAAAAAGTCTTCTAAATTCCAAAATAGCTTCACTAAAACATTTGTTGCAAAAGCATAGTAAAAAATTAAAAACACAAAGTTCCTAAAATGAAAGACTATAAGACAGAGGCAACTCTTACAGCTTCCTTCTATCCTTCTTTAGCTTGAGTACTCATTCTACTAATCCTGTCTGATTCCCTTGCCACTCTGAAGAGAGCACATAACTGCAAACAAAAGTTCAGCAAGTTAGAGACACCTCCATGTCTACTTTTCACAGAGGGCCTAAACATGGGCCTGTCCTATGGTTGATAGGACTCAGGGATTTTTCTGGTCAACTGCTATGTTATCCCTTTAAACAAACAAGGGAAACAAAAATCAAAATTAATGGATGTTTGAAAGAATTTTTTTAAAGTAGTTCTGTAGTCAGAAGTTGGCCAAATTGGAAGCTGATGTTCAAAGCCTGATGAGAACTTTTTAAAGCCTTCTCCCTTAAACTAAAATTAAACTATGTATCCAAAGGGAAAGAAAAACCTTCTGAAGCCTTTGTGGAAAAATTTACTAAAACATTTCAAATAAAAACAGCTCTAGGGAGTTCCCTGATGGTGTAGCGGCTTAGGGCTTCAGCGCTGGCGCTGTCAGTGCTGTGGCCTGGGTTCGATTCCCAGTCAGGGAGCTACCCACATACCAAAAAAAAGCAAAAAACAAAACAAACAAACAAACAAACAAAAAAAACAGCTCTAAATCCAGAACAGAAATTTTTTTATTTCTATCTAGGTTAGTTGGAAATCCTATTCTAAATACAAAGAAGTAAATTGATGATAATGTAGTTGAATAACTGGATCAGCATTTAAGTTGCAACCCAATCCTTGAGGAATTAAAAGCAACTGTCTTCAGCTTACAAATCTTCACAAAACCAGAAATGCAGCTCCAGAAACAATTCAAATTTTATCTATACTTTTTACCAACCCCCAAACATCTCTTTCTTACTTCAAAAAGCTTGTAATAATCTTGGCCTTAGGGTACAAAAATACTTCTTGGAGGAACTTGCATTATTTCTCTGTACCTTTGAGATGGAAATGTTTTACCTGTTATTCTCTGGGAACTCTTACCTAGACCATCCCCAATTCCTAAGACTGAAACCAAAAAAAAAAAAAAAAAAAAGAAAGAGGCATTTCAAAAATACAAACTGCTCCCTTACCCACAATCTAGTCCACAGCTTCCATAAGATTACATAGCAAAGACAAATAGAAATCTTAAGTATCTTCTTCACAAATATTAATGAAAAGTTTTAGCCATCTGAACAGATAAATTTAACTTATTCCAATTGTTCTTTTATAAAATTAGTGTGTTTTGCATTATTATACTTGTCTTATGGGTAAAATTAAAAAAAAAATCTATGAGGTCTCTGCTTGCATGGGTGTGTGTGCATGAGTGTGTGTGTATTGTAGATGTGTGGTACTTTTACTTCCATAGATCACTGCCAAAATTAATTTTTAAAATAGCTCTATTTAATTGGCTTAAAGAAAATTAATCACTTAGATGAATTAAATATTGCTAAAACTCTCTGAAATATAACAGAAACTTAACCCAAATGTTTTTTCAGATTCATAGGATGTAGAATTAATCTTCAGTAAATAAAAGTTACTTTAAGGTTGTTGGTTTAAGCAAAACAGACATTTCTTTAGAGTTATCAAAATTAAATATAATACTTTCATTCTACTTAGGTTTACTAAGGTAAAATGAGTTCATGTTATCTATTACAAAATTTGTCAGCAAGAAAAATAGCTTGGGGTGACGGTTGACTTTGTCCTTCTAAAGGTACAGGAGACTCTCAGTTAACCAGCACCCATGGAGTTTGGTAGATGCTGGATAAATGTACCCAGCACTCTCAAGCAACCAGCAAAACTCTCCAACAATTGGCAAAAATTGAAGATTTTGTGCCAGTTGCTTAAGAATGCCCATTGCTGGAGTTCTGGTTAACTGAAAGTCTACTGTATTTATAAATTCGTCAATCTATAGAATGCTGATATAAGAGAGTTCATAATTATTTACTTCTTTATTTTCACTAGAAATTAATGTTTTTAGGGTTAAAAATTCTAATATATGTGATTAAACCACTAAAAATAAAAACGAAGTCTTTATTTAAAAAGCTAAGGTTGTTATTTTTACAACCACCGGAGGTGCCAAAATAATGTATACACATTTTAAGCGATGTAATCTATGTATTTCTGGACACTGTTGGTAACCACTTTGAGCACCTCTTGTAACTGCAGAAGTCAGACATGACTTGTAGTCAGTTATCTTTTGTTATCAGTATATATTGAGTTTTAAAATTTTAATAGTTTTTTCCTTTCTTAAAATATATATACATTTTTTGTCACCCTCTGTATTTAACCTTCCATATATGCCTGACATCTTTGTCACTACGGTTAAATGGGTAACTAAGTATTGTTTCACAGTGACCTATGATCCTATTTGACCAAGTATTTTAAACATTTTGATATTTTTGACAAACTTCCCAAAATCAAGTTCTAAATTCAAGTCTTTTCTTTTTCTTTTTTTAGAGGTGAAACAAAGAGATAGTTTATTGAAGAGAAAGTATATTCCTAAGAGGTAGGAGCAGCTCTAGCAGGAAAATGGCTCAGAGCCTAAATTCAGTCTTTTTTACCCCCCAATAACAGATATTCTTAAGGATCCCTGAAACACCTCAAAAGTATTTTTCTCTCCTTATAAAAGTTATTAAACTCAGGTTTATTTGATGTGCAAAATTTATGTGAAGCATTGTCAAATAAGAATACCAAGCCTTATTTATGTTGTATTTGTATGTTACAAGTGTTGTAGGAATTATGTAAAATTCTTAGAAATTTGATCTGTCCTGATAAAATGTTATCAGTCATAATTCAAGTTATTATCTTAAAATGTTGATTCACAAAAATAACCAAATTTCCTTGTCAATTCCATTATAATTAACTCTCATAAGATCTTTAACGATAGACCTTTTAAAGGTCTTTGTCATTTACAGAGAGTTAATGTTTTACTCTTGTGTTTTTGTTTCGAACAAGAGGGGACTCTGCTGTCTGCATCCATGTGCAAAATTTAAAGGCAGAGGTTGGGTGAGGAAAAAGGAAAAAAGTCTTTATTTGAAAGCTACACAACTTTTAAGCAACTCTACCACCCCCAGACCTGTCCTAAGCCACACCTGGATCTCCTCTCTCCCTTTTAACAATACTGTCCTTAGGAGAACACAGCTACAGAATGATCCTCCACGCAGATCCCTGGAAGTAACAGAAAGCGGAAGTTCAAAATGCCCTGCAGAATGGATTGCCCTCCTGTTTACCATACGTTGGAGAGCAAAGGAAGCTGGTACGCAATCCTCTAGGCCAGCGGTTCTCAACCTGTGGGTCGCGACCCTTTTGGGGGTCGAACAACCCTTTCACAGGGGTTGCCTCAGACCATCAGAAAACACATATCAGATATTTAAATTACGATTCTTAACAATAGCAACATTACAGTTACGAAGTAGCAATGAAAATAATTTTATGGGGGTCACCATATCATGAGGAACTGTGTTAAAGGGTCGTGGCATTAGGAAGGTTGAGACAGATCTCGGCAGAAGCAAACATAAAGGCCCTCTCTCGTTGCCAGCAGAAGAATTCCCATGCTGAGCATGTGTGCCCCCTTTGCTCCCAATTATCTATCTACCTGTCTCCTCCAGCCACACTACCTACTGGGTGGGGAGCCAGAGCTGCTGCTGGGCCTAGGAAACAACTCAGGCTGCTTCCCCTAAACCAAGGGGTGGGGGCCCTAATTTCTGCCCTCCTTCCATTTAAATCCTTAACCAGAAGGGGACAGGAAGGTCCTGCTTCTCCAGTCAGTTATGGTTATTACCACCTATTACACCCACATTGGCCATCCTGCAGTGCTTCCATTCTTGTCAGTTGCAGTCAATTAGAGTTCATTCTGCATACACCATCAGCCCACACGGAGCTTCCATCTTGGAGGGTAGGGAGATCCATCAGGTGTTTGACCCACTTGTTTAGGCTGCCCCAGGCAGCTGCCTTTTTTTCTACAACCCCTCCACTCTTCACCCAGTTACATTTTTGTGAAAGTGAGACTCACAGAAAAGACCTTACCAAGTGCCCTGACCACAAAACAAGACCTTGGGTACACATTTCACAACTAAGGAAGACTCCACCTGACATCCAGTTCTGTGCAAATGCTAAAGACCTACAAATCAAATCTACTAGGAAAAGAAGTAGGTGATATCAATGTAGACTGCTTACACACAAGACATTAGATCAAGACTTCGTTAACTAAACATAAAATCCTTTCTTCTTTCTTTCCTTTACTGGCATTGACCTGGAAAGATAATGCCATCATTCCTACTTCCCAGACCATTGCTAAGGGAGGTAACCTTTCAGACTACTGGATTTGTCATTCCAATTAACCCCCATTAAAAGTCACTTACACAGTCCAACTTTTGTTTGTTTGTTTTTGTTTTGTTTTGTTTTGTATGTGGGTAAGTACCTGGCTGGGAATCGAACCCAGATCGCAGCATTGATAGCGCCAGCACCGAAGCCTTAAGCCTACACCACCAGGGAACTCCCTACTGTCCAACTTTTATTACCAAAACATCCAGTGCTTCCTTTTCACTTTTCTCCAATTATAACTGAACTTGCCAAATTATCTCACAGCAGCATCTCTCTGGAAAGCCAGTCACCAGAGCTCAATCCCCAACATGCTCAGGTCTGGCCAGAATGGCACATTGCTAGAGCGCAGCCCTGCAAGGCTTAGCCTTGCTCAAGCCACCTAGGCAGGGTCAGGTCTGGCCAGAATGGCACATTGCTAAAGCGCAGCCCTGCAAGGCTTAGCCTTGCTCAAGCCACCTAGGCAGGATCAGAGCAGGAAAGCAAAAATGGGAGGGTCAAAAGCCCCTAAGGTCACCCATGATGCAAGGGAATTCCCTCTCATTTCTCTGCCCAACCCACATGATACAGGCAGCTGCCCCACTCACACTTTTGTCTCAGTGATAGGACAGGGAATAAGGGAATAACTCCTTGAGCCACAGGTGGCACAGGGAACTCCCTCTCACGAGGTCTCTCCCTCACCTCTTACTCCTTTGCTTTCTCTTTCTCCTCTCCTTGCTTTCTTATTTTTCTTTCCCCTTTCTTTCCATTTTAATTTGTCTCAGGAAACTTCATATTCTACTTTTCTCCATTACACAGAACCATCAGATTGGAGTTGTCCCTACCTTCCCTCTTGCCTCTGCTATTATCTAGATTTCTGACACTGGTCCTTTAATCCCTGCCTTATCCTCCCTACATCACTCTTCAGCTCTAGAGGCCTTCCCTGCCTCCTTAAACACTTAACTTACATAAGACCAGGGAAGCTTGTGGGACATTTGAAGACTGATGGGCACCTTGCCTATTTTAATCTCAGATATGAGGTTGTTTTCTAGCTTCCAAACTTTCAATTTACCCTCCTCTGTGGGAACTAATTACCCCACAGCAGACACCCATCTGAACTTTCACAGCATAAACACCACATAGAATTTGTACCCTTTCTGGTCTGCCATTGTTACTGGAAAATAGGGTGTCCTCATTGACACGATGTCCAGGTTCTTGGTATCTCAAGCAAAGAATTGAACGAGACACACACAAAAGTATAGTGGTGAAACAAAGAGATAGTTTATTGAGGGGAAAGTACACTCCAAAGAGGTAGGAGTGGGCTTGAGCAAGGAGAGTGGCTCAGGAGCCCCGATCAACGGGGCTTTGGTACTTTTATTCTCTTCCATGTCTTCAGGGAGGACACCTCTGGTGTGGGGTCTCTTGATTGACAAGCCTGATTGATAAGGGGCCTATTACATAAGGCCTTCTGACTGTGCATGCCCTTTCCCAGAGTTCATTCTGTTGTAATGATATTAATGAACTTCCAGGCATATGTATGATATTACAATGATGGTATAAATGAGGTCCAAGTAAGATGATGGTCATTGTAACTCTTACCACGCAGGCATTAGGAACTGGTTCAAACTGGTGGACTTCTTGTGCCTGGAACTTCCTCCTGCGGCTGCCTACCCTGGGGCAGGGATTACTAGTGCACGGGTGGCATCAAGGCATTGACTATCCAGCAGGGCAAGTCTCATGGGAGGGGTCCCGAGATTTCCCTATTCTATCTGCTTTCCTCACATTCTCTTGAGAGACGTGATCCCCACAAATCTCCATGGGAAGCTGAGGGGCTGAAGGTCTCATATTCTGTATCTGCTTTCTGCTGAAGATGTTGTTGTCCCTATCTATTGGGGATGCATGGAGCTCTCACCCTATCTTCGGTTGAGATGGGCTGGCAGCCTTGTTGGGGCACCGCTAGTATCCTGATGGTTCCTAGATTAGGAGAAATTAATTCAGTTAGTATTTTAAAGGCATTGATCAGAAAAACAGGTTTTAAAGCCTTTGTCACTGGGTTGTTTCAGGATGGAAAGTTTGTTGCTTGAGGTGAGGAGCCAGAGAAAATTGATAAGGAAAGCGATTAAGACTTTGGATTAGAAAAAAGGCGAAACTGAGAGCTAAAGAACAAAGAAAAGGAGTCTTTAGTGAAGTGGGGGGATGGCTGCTCTGTTTGGCCCATATCACCATCACTAGCTGGTCAGAGACATCCACCATTAGCCCTTGAGCTCCTGGGACATCAGGGTTCTGGAGTTATGACCCCAAGACATTGGGCTCTCTAACTCTCAGGCTTCTTTTCTTTATCAGAGTTATGACTCTGATATGTCAGTCTCTCTTCATGCTCATGTTTTCTCTTCTCTTCACATGGGAAAACAATCATCTGTACCCTGTGGAACTGCACTGGGCTGCATTTTGCCGCATTAGGCTCGATTTGATCCACAGACTATAAAGTATCACCTTTGTAACAAGGTATGGCCACAATACAAACTCCTCGAGAGGTAAACCTGGCCACTAAATGGGTAATTACAATACCATACTTCAATTAGACTTCTTTCTTTCTTTTTTTTTTTTTTTTTTCTTTTTTGGTATGTGGGTAGCTCCCTGGCTGGGAATCGAACCCAGGCCGCAGCACTGACAGCACCACCACTGAAGCCTTAAGCCACTACACCATTAGGGAACTCCTAGACTTCTTTCCTAAGCAACAGGGCAGGTGGTCAGAAATTCCCTATGTCCAAATGTTCTTTCTGCTTCAAGTTAGTGAGGACTTCCTTCAAGGATGTAAACTAACCACTCTAGCAGTTTTATGACATTGCAAGGACCTTCCACCAAAATCTGCTCCTATGGCTCAGCCAAACACTCCTACTTCTTCAGCCCCTGTGCCATCTATATACCCGGTACTTCCCCCATACCCTCAAATGTATGTCCAATAGAGGCAACTGGAGGAGAATTTGGCCCCCAGCTTCTCCACAGCCTTTTCCTCTTATACAGCTAAAACAAATCAGAGTAACTTGGGAGTTACTCTGATCATTCTGATGGGTACACGGAAGCTTTTCAGCATGTCACCCTGGCCTATGACTTGACTTGGAAAAATGTCATGATCATATTACTCCAAACCTTGTTCAGATACTGAACAGGAAAGAATTCTAAAAGAGGCCAGGAAATATGCTAATGGTCTCCACCTGTCTGACTCTAAGTATCCTATTGGGGAAACAGCTATACCCCCTATAGGTCCTGGATGTGATTATAATGATGCTAGCCAGAAGTGGGAGAAAGACCACTTTATAATTTGCATTAAAGCTGGCCTCAAGGCAGAACAAAGAAAGGCCATCACCTACTCTCAGGTAACAGCCATCAATCAGGGGCCAGAATAACACCCAGGAATGTTCTTAAGAGAGTCTCAGAGAGGCCCTCATTAAACATACTAACTTAGAGCTAAGTTCTTATGAGGGTCAAGTCATCCTAAAGGACAGATTCCTAACCCAGTCAGTCCCTGACATTAGATGGAAGCGCCACAAGATTATTCAAGAACCTGGGCTAATCTTTGATGAAATGGTAAATGTAGCCACCTGGGTATTTTACAATCAGGATCAGGAGATGGAGGCCAAGACTCAGAAGGAATGAAGAAAGGAGGTAGATATGCCCAGATAGTAGTGGCCCTTTATGGTCAGCCACAGTCCACTGGTACCCTGCTCCCAATGACAAAGGACTCAACTAAGTGCATCATCTGCCACCAGTCTAAACATTGGGCAGGCTCCTGAGCCACTCCCCTTACTCCAGCCGGCTCCTACCTCTTTGGAGTGTACTTTCTCTTCAATAAACTATCTCTTTGTTTCACCACTTTACTTTTGTGTGTGTGTTGTTCAAATCTTTGTTTGAGATACCAAGAACCTGGACATTATGTCTACGAGGACACCCATTTTCCGGTAACAAAACCATGTAAATGGATTTACTAAGAGAGAAAGAAACACACAGAGAGAAGTAGTGTAGTTAGATGAGTGGATCAACCTATAATGTTATTTATGTCAATTCAAATGTTAATTCAATTCTTTGAGGCATTAAAAACAGACATTCTTGTTTTATAGTTCTAGGTTTTACAGAACTAGGGGTGTGTCTCCAGAAACAATTGAAACCAACCAATTTTTTTCTTTTTTTTTTTTTTTTACCATTGCAAAACCTCTGCTATTTACCTCAAAAACTTGTAAATATTGGCTATAAGAAAGACAAAGTTGGGAATGCAAAGACTTATGTACCCCAATGTTCATCGCAGCGCTGTTCACAGTGGCCAAAATGGAAACAACCAAAGTGCCCTGCGATAGATGACTGGATAAAGAAGCTGTGGTACATACACACAATGGAATATTACTCAGCTATAAGAAAAGATGAAATATTGCCATTTGCAACAAAATGGATGGACCTGGAGATCATCATGCTTAGTAAAATAAGCCAGACAGAAAAAAACAAAGAACTGCATGACATCACTTATATGCGTAATATAAAACTGTAAGCAACAAAGAAAAAAGAAATGAACAAACAAACAAATAACCCATGGACATGGACACACACACACACACACACACACACACACACACACAAGACAAAGTACTTCTAGGAAGAGCTTGCCTTTTTTTTTTTTTTTCCTGGTGCTTGTTAGATGTAAACACCTGGTATTCTCCAGGAACTTTTATCTAGGTTATCATTTAAAGTACAAATTTTAGAGAGGTAATTCTTATCAAAAGAAAAAAAAAAAGAGCAGGGGGAGGAAGGTTAATTTGGAACCTGACTTCAAGGACAAACAAATTTACAGTGTCTTCTCCACATGTATCAGTAAAAGCCTTAGCCATATAAGTTCATAAATTTAAATTATTCCAACCAACAAAAAATATTTGGAGTTCCCTGGTGGTGTAGTGGCTTAAGGCTTCGGCGGTGGCGCTATCAGCGCTGTGGCCTGGGTTTGATCCCCAGCCAGGGAACTACCCACATACAAAAAAAAAAAAAAAAAAAAAAGTTGGGTCCAACTCTTCCTTTATACACTAGTGAGTTTTGTATTTTTGTGCTTGTTTCATGGCTAAAAGTTCTCTATTTGGTTCTATCTGAGTGTGTCTATGTATGCTGTAAATGTAAGATATTTTTCTACATCTGAATGGTGTTAAAGTTAATAAAATGAATTAAAATTAATTGTTTTTAAGGTAAGTGCTTATTAGGGTTAGGTATGCTAAAATTCAGAAATATAGAGTCTAACCCAAACATTTCTCAAATTCACATGATCTAAGGTTAATCTTTAATAAATTAAAGCTACTTTAAGTTTGTTAGTTTAATTAAAATAGACATGTATTTAGAGTTAACAACATTGAATATAATGTAATGCAAACAAAAAACTTCATTCTCCAGGATATACTAGTCAAATATGTTCATGTTTTTCTGTTACAAAATTTGTCAGCCAGAAAAATAATGTTGTATGATGTGTATACAAAAAAAGGAGGGAGGGAATTCTATAGAAAGTAACCTCACAGGGTGATATGATTATAAATTCCTAAATGGGTTATGTGGATAGTCATGTCTCAGGCCTATAACTTCTTTAGTGAAAGGTTTTAAGTTAGCCCCCTGTCCATTATTCTTACACATCTAGGTTAACCCAACTTTGAAAAGCCAAAAGTAATACCCCTAGAAAGGTATAAGGCAACTCCTCTCTTAACAACCTGCTTGTTTAATGACCTGCTAGGTGGCATTCATGATTTAGAAATGTAATCAGAAACTTCTCCTTAACTCTTGGAGACATTGCAGATTCTTCTTTCTTTCTTTATTTTTATTGCTAAACTTATTGGGGTAACATTGCTTAGCAAAAAAATTACAGAGGTTCCAGGTGTACAATTCTACAGTACATCATCTATGTGTCGCATTATGTGTTCACCACCAGAATCACTTCTCTTTCCATCACCATATACCTGACTCCCACTTCATATTTTCCCACCCCTCCCACCTCTCCTCCTTCCCCACTCACCCTAAGGTAACCACTAAATATTGATTGTGTCCAAGAGTTTTTGCTGCTTTGTTGCTTTCAGTTTTATATTCCATATATGAGTAAAGTCATATGGTTCTTAGTTTTTACTGTCTGGCTTATTTCACTTAGCATGATGATCTCAAGGTCCATCCATTTTGTTGCAAGTGGCCGTATTTCACCTTTTCTTGTAGCTGAGTAATATTCCATTGTATATATGTACAACAGTTTCTTTATCCAGTCATCTGTTGAAGGGCACTTTCGTTGTTTCCATTTCTTGGCCATTGCGCAGCTGCGATGCACATTGAGATACATACGTCTTTGTGGACCAAGGTTTTTAAGTTTTTTTGGGTAGACAACCAGAAGGGGGGGTTGCTGAGTTATACAGTAACTCCATTCCCAATTTTCTGAGGAAACTCCACACTTATTTCCCTAGCAATTGTACCAATTTGCATTCCTAGCAGCAGTGTTCGAGGGAGGGGTTCTTTTTCTCCACACCCTCTCCAGCACTTGTTATTCCTTGTTTTGTTGATAATAGCCAATTCTAACAAGTGTGAGGTGGTACTTCATTGTGGTTTTGATTTGCATTTCCCTAATCACTAATGAAGGTGAGCACTTTTTCATATGTCTGTTGGCCATTTGTATGTCTTCGTGGGAGAAGTGTCTGTTTAGGTCCTCTGCCCAC
This sequence comes from Lyroderma lyra, assembly GCA_004026885.1. Taxonomy (NCBI): domain Eukaryota; kingdom Metazoa; phylum Chordata; class Mammalia; order Chiroptera; family Megadermatidae; genus Lyroderma; species Lyroderma lyra. The sequence goes on from PVJL010008693.1 coordinate 63,088, forward strand.
ATTTTAAATAGGTTGTTTGGTTTTTTTTGTTGTTGAGTCATACTAAGTCTTTATATATTTTACATATTAGTCCTTTATCAGATGCATTGTTTGGAAATATTTTCTTCCATTTGGGGGGCTGTCTCTTTGCTTTGTTGATGGTTTCTTTTGCTGTGCAGAAGCTTTTTAGTTTGATAAGGTCCCATTCATTTATTTTTGCTTTTACTTTCCTTGCCTTTGAGATCAGGTTCATGAAGTCCTCCTTGAACCTGAGGTCTATAACTTTAGTAACAATGATTTCTTCTATACAGTTTATTGTTTTGGGCCTTATGTAGAGATCTTTAATCCATTTTGAATTAACTTTAGTATATGGTGATAGCTCACAGTTCAGATTCATTCTTTTGTATATGGTTTTCCAGTTTCCCCAGCACCATTTAATAAGCTTTCTTTTCCCCATTGTATATTTTTCACTGCCTTATTAAAAGTATTTGTCCATATATCTGTGGATTTTTTCCTGGATTTTGATTCTGTTCCATTGGTCTGTCTGTTTTTCTGCCACTACCTAGCTGCTTTGATTACTGATACTTTGTATTATAAACTGAAATTGGGGAGCCTGATACAACCAACCTTATTCTTTTTATGTAGTATTGCTTTGGCAATTTGAGGTCTTTTGTGGTTCCATACAAATCTGATAATTTTTAAATCTATTTTGTGAAAGTATGTTTGTGGGATTGTGATGGGAATTGCATTAAATCTGTAAATTGCTTTGGGTAATATGGCCATTTTAACAATGTTAAATCTTCCTATCCATGAACATGAAATATTTTTCCATTTCTTTGTGTCCGCTTCAATTTCTTTCTTTCTTTTTTTTTTTTTTTTGTATGTGGATAGTTCCTTGGCCGGGAATCGAACCCAGGCCACAGCACTGATAGCGCCAGCAACGAAGCCTTAAGCCACTACACCACCAGGGAACTCCTGCTTCAATTTCTTTCGAAAATATCTTACAGTTTTCCATGTAGAAGTCTGTCACATTCTTTGTTAACTCCCAAATATTTCATTCTTTTTGTTGCAATTGCAAAAGGTATTGATTCTTTTGTTTCTTTTTCTGAAGATTCATTGTTTGTATATAGAAATGCAATTGATTTTTGTACATTGATTTTGTATCCTTCAACTTCACTGTATTTGTTTATTGTTTATAATAATTTTCTGGTGGAGCCCTTGGAATTTTCTATATAAAGGATCTGTCATCTGCAAATAGTGACAGTATGACTTCTCTCCCAATTTGGATTTTTTTTTTTTTTTTTTTTTTTTTTTTTTTTTTTTTTTTTTTTTTTT
>PVJL010008694.1:0-30000 GCA_004026885.1 Lyroderma lyra
GAATTTCTTTGTTAAATTGTTCTTTTTGTTCACAGAGTTCCTTTTTTATGTCGTTTATATCCTTTTTTATGTTATTTATCTCAGCTATGGTGTTCTGCCAATAGGTTTTCATTTCTCTCACAGCCTTTAGAATGGCAGCTTTAAATTCTCCGTCACTTAAGTGAGTCCCTTCCAGTTGTAACAGGCTATCTTCTAGGTGTATTTCATGTTCTTTCTGAGGAGTTTTAGTTTTTAAGGAATTCATCCTGTCCGCTGGGTTCTTCCTCTTTGACATGAGGGCTTTATGTTCAGTGTCCAGATTATTGCTTTTGTGGTGTCTTGCTGTAGGGCAGACACTCGGTGGCACTGGGGGGTCAAGTTTTGGGGGAGAGGGAGCTGTTTGTTTCTTGTTTCTGATCTCCTACTGTGTTTGGAGGCTATTCGCATATATCCTGGGGAGAGGCCAACAAAAGGCTTTTGGCCCTTTGCTGGGGAAAATCAGTCTTTCTTCCCAGTCCTGATTCAGTACCTGGCTGTCTAAAAGCTCACACTGCTTTCGGAACTCTGGGGTGCACGAAGAAGTGCCCGCTCCATAAGTCCAAAGCTGTGGGCCTGGCCTGAGACAGCAGGGTCACCTTTGCAGCAGGCTGGGAACAGGAACTGCAGTCCTGTGTAGGTCTCCAGGGGGCTTAGAGCTGGGGTGTTATCTTTGCAGTTGAGAGTCCTCGCTTAGCCCTTCTACCACTCAAAAGTTCCAGAGGCTGGCTCCCAAACTCCTTCTGTCCCCAGCTCCCCAATCTCTCTCCCCTCCCACAAACTGCGCAGCTCTGAATAGTCAACAGGGATCGCGTCCCGCGTGGTCCGTCTCTGCTCCCTTCCCTCTCCCCGATTCGCCCCTTTCTCACCAGCCTTCAGGTGTTTACTTGCGATTTGTGTATTTCTCAACAGCCTGTTTGTCACTCAGGGTCCTTTTTCTTGGCTCCTGGACGGGCCGTTCAATTGTGTTTTCTGGGAGAGGCTTTAGGAACCTCCTCTCTGGTCGCCATCTTGTCTTCTCTCCCTAGACTTCTTGTATACTTTGTTTGTTCTGACTGCTCCCCTGAGAGCTCCACTATCTCTCTTCCTCTCACCTCAGGCCTCCCTGTTCCCCAAAACACGCAATGATGAAATTAGACCAGTTAATGACCTTATAATGGCCTCTAAGTGTTCAAGTGAAGGAAAGAGTCATAAGTCTTTCACTTTAAATCAAAATTTCAAATTATAAAGCTTAGTAAAAAAGCATAGTAAAAACCCAAGACAGTTTGAAAGGTAGTCCTTTTATGCAAAAACAGTTAACCAAAGTGTAAATGCAAAAAAAATTTCTTTAAGTAAATTAAAAGTGCTACTCCAGTGAACATGCAATAAGAAAGAAACCAGTTTCATTGATGATATAGAGAAAGTGTTCATAGTCTGAATAGAAGCTCAAACCAGCCACAACATCCCCTTAAGCCAAAGCCTAATCCAGAGTGAGACTTTAAATCTTTTAAATTATATGAAGTTTGAGAGACATGAGGAAAATTTTGAAATTAATAAAGTTTGGTTTATGATATTTAAGAAAAGAAGTCATTTCCACACCATGAAAGTGTGAGATGATGTAGCAGGTGCTGGTGTGGAAGCTGTAGCAAGTTGTGCAGAAGATACTGACAAAATAGTGAGTGGAGGTGGCTCCGTTGAACGACAGATTGTCTATACAGAGGGGACCTGCAGTTCACTAGTGCCCATAAGGCATTGGTAGATGCCATATAACTAGTGCCCATAAGGCGTTGGTAGATGCCATATAAATGTTTTGGTTAAGAGTTACTCGTAAAAATTGACTTAACTAATACTATACCCCATACATTCTGCATTGCCTTGATATTAATAATGAAATATAGTCTTTGTAAAGAAATTAAGACAAATAAAGACAAACTTGACCTGTCTACACTCTTGTCTCTCTCCAACTTCACATAAAACTCTTGTATCTTCTGAGACTGAACCCTAATGTCAAAGATTGTTGATGAACCAACATTATATTCCTCCATGAGCACTGCATGCTTCTCACCTTCTCAACCCTCTTGCCTGTCCCCATCTTCTGCTTAAGGGTAAGCACTATGGATTTACACTTACTTGGGACCTGTTTCAGCATAGTTGGGGTTGGGTAAGATCATGAAATTTGAATAATAATGAACCCCACATGACCAGTATGTTTACACACAGTGAACTGGCAGGAGTGATGTGGGAATCCTGGGCTTACTCACAAAGTGGAACATCAAGTTTAAACTCACATTTCCACTAGAAATTAATTTTAATTTCTATTTAAAGTATTATTTATTATACTTTTTTGTCAGTTACTTGAGAGTGCTAGTTGCTTGAATTCAAGTTAATGGATAGTCCACTGCAAATGAAATATCCTTATATTGGAAGAAGACACCATATAAGATTTTGTAGCTAGGGAGGAGTCAGTGCCTGATTTCAAAGCTTCAAGGGACAAGCTAAGAGCTCATGTAGCTGGTGGCTTTAAGTTGAAACCAATATGCATTTATTATTCTGAAAATCTTAGGAACCTAAGAATTTTGCTAAATCTCCTCTGCCTGTGCTCTGTAAATGAAACAACATCAGTTTACAAGATGGTTTGCTGGATATTTTAAGCCCACTGTTGAGAACTACTGCCAACTCCTGAAAATAAAATTCTTTCAAAATCTTACTGCTCCTTGACAATTCAGCTGGTCACCCAAGAGCTCTGATGGAAATGCACTTCAAGGTTAATGTTTTTTCATGACTATTATCACAACTTCCATTCTGCAGTTCATGGATCAAGGAGTAATTTTGACTTTTAAGTCTGATTATTTAAGAAATACATTGTGTAATGCTATAGCTGCCATAGATAGTGATTCTTGTAATAGATTTAGGCAAATTAAAATATTCATGAAAAAAATTTATCATTCCAGTTGCCATTAAAATATTTGTGATTCATGGGCAGAGGTCAAACTATCAGTATTATAACAGGAGTTGAGAAAAAGTTGATTCCAACCCTCATGGATGACTTGAGTGGTTTAAAACTTCAATGGAGGAAGTAACTGAAGATATGGTAGAAATAGAAAGACAACTAGAATTAGAAGTGGAGCTTGAAGGTGAAACTGAATTATTGTGATTTTATAATAAAACTTTAACAGAGAAGGAATTACTTCTAGATGAGCAAAGACAATAGTTTCTTGAGATGGAATTTGCTCGTGGTGAGGATGCTGCAAAGAAAGCCTTTCTAAAGGGAAGTTTCAATTAAGATGGCAAAGTTCATTGTCTTATTTTACAATATTGCTACAGCCACCCCAACCTTCATCATCACCATACAGACCAGCCAGCAGTCATCAATGATGATTAGCATTGTTTAGCAATAAAGTATTTTTAATTATGATATGTACTTTAAAAAAATATAATGCTATTGTACACTTAATAGACTATAATGCAGTGTAAAAATATATTTTATAAGCACTGAAAAACCAAAAGCTGTGTTAGATTTTCTTTATTGCTATATTCACTTTATTGTGGTGATCTGGAAATTAACTCACAATATCTCAGAGGTGTGCCTGTACTTAACGCTAATAAAATCGACATCTCCAGGAATTTATCATGAGAAGAGAGAATGTTCTGTCATGAACACAGACTAATATTATAGAACCCCCAGAAAAATAACTTAACTTTGAATCTGGGAGGCATGTGCATCTTAGGAAGCTTGAGACAAAATTGCTTGAAAGGTTCATTTAATCTCTCTGTAGCAGGAAAAAATATTCCTCAAAATTACTCATCATCTTATTACAAATTTCTCCAAAATGCTAAGCAGATTTTTTTAAAGCAAATCTCTTACTACTAAATTGTCATTAGAGGTATCATAAGTTTAGCAGGGAAAGAGATACTTGGAGAGGGTGACCAATGGAGCAATCATTGGAAATAGCACACCTATCTAACATTGCTGAAGGGGTATTCTGAATTAAATAAAAAGACTCACATAAACCTCATTGTTGGGGATTTGTTGCTAAATCTGCTCTTTTCTAAATGCAACATGGTTTGTAGACCTCTATCAAAGTATGTTTATCTGAAAATAGATGCCCTGGAAGACCTAGAGCAAGCCAGCTTTATCTGTTAACTGTCATGATGGCATGCACAAGGCACGATTTCAGATCCACCAGAAAATTCTTGCTGCTCAAAAATTATTTCACCTCTGCCTGTCACAATGACTGAAATTTTATCATTATGAGTTACAATTTGGCACAATAAACTCATGTCAAGATTATTGACAGGGTAAATCTGACATGCCTTGCTCAGGTCAGGCTGAAAGCTAGCTGATAATAAGTGTTCAGTGTGTGCTTTGTCTCAATTCAATGTGGTTCAATGGTGATTACCATTTTGGTGAAGCACAGCTGATTTCTTGTATAAAATGATTTATGGTTCTAAATAGAGCAGAATAACTATTCAAACTGATATTGCAGATCCTAGAGGGAGGCTTGAAGTGGGCTGAAATTATAATTTAGCTCAAGCCTTTGATGATTACAGTTTAAGAATCAAGACATGGGAAAAATTAAAATGCTGTGTCTTGGACACTTCAGTGACCATGCAGCACTCTTCTGTAGAAGGACTAACATTCATAAAAAGACCTACTATGCACCAAGGAATGTGCTAGTTTCTATTTATGTATGTCATGTAAATATTACCATAAACTTGGGGGTGAATTATATCTCCATTTTAAAAATGAGGGTATCTAGGGCTTAAACAGATTGATTACTAATTCTCACTTTGGTCTACATGACATCTAAGCTATGGTGTCAAATTACCTCATTCAGGACAAAATACACATTTTTGGGGTTACATGTACTATTTGGAAAAGAATCAAAGTTCCACTGACTTCTACATAATTTTCAGATCTCTGTATTGTCAGAAAGAAGTGAAAAAAAAAAGTAACTAGCTAATTTTGTCAATGACGATAAAAAAAAGAGTTTGATATTTATATAAGTACTAATTGTAATTCATTTTACTTTGTCAAACTTCGCAAAATAATAGTAAGTCACCTATGGAGATAACCATATGAGGATGAAAGTAAAATGATAAAGACTCAAAATCTGTAAGTTTGCCCCTCATTTCTCTTACCAAGTCCTTTATTTAAATTAATTATCATATTTGGAATTAGATTAAATCAGATCAAACTGCAGTTAGTGGTGTTTTTCCAAAGCAGGGGCTAGTTCTCACTGCATTCTCCCCTCTCTAATACTATCTTTTGTGTAATTAAAGATATGTGTTAGAGCAGAGGTGGAGAGACTAGATAATTTGGGATAGAAACAGACTGTTGAAGTGTCAATTTTCTCTTGTTATTTAAAACATATACATTTTACATGAAAAATAAGTAACATTGGGATTTTATTTTAGAATTGATGTAGTTTGCTCCATGCACTATGACTGCTCAATTGCAACAGTTAGGTTCTCTCCTTTTGAAAACCTGATGGAGGATGCTAAGTTGTGCATCAGACCCCTTTGATGTGGTACCAGTTTATCTCCAAGGCCTCAAATACACTTGCAAATAGGAGAGAAGCTACTGATGTTAACAGTAGTGATCTATAATCATGAGAGTACTGCATAGTTAACATGTTTAAGGGATAGGTCTGTACCACACTAATAGAACACAGACTAGGAAGATCTCCAGGAGCTGACTTTAATTTTTATTAGGGCAACAGTTACTGGCTGCCAGCAACAATAATAAGACCATTTAAATATTTACATCTCTAACAGAAATAATCTTAAAGATACAGAAAACAATTTGATGGTTGCAAGATGGAAGGGGATTTGAAGCGTTGGGTGAAAAATGGAAAGAAATTAAGAAGTACAACTTGGTAGTTACAAAATAGCCATAGGAATATAAAGCAATAATACTGTAATAACTATGTATGGTGTGAGATGGGTACTTTGTAAGTTGTATAAGCGTCTAATCACTATATTGTACACCTGAAACTATTTTAATATTGTATGTCAACTGTAATTGAAAAATAGAAAATATTAAAAAATATAATAACCAAATAAGTATTTAAATATCTATCTTTGTTTCATATATCCATCTATCTATCATCTTTCTATCTAATCTATGTATAATCTATCTAGAAATTGCACAGCAACATCCCGTTTGTGTTTCTTTTTTTTTTTAAATTCATTTTTATTGTTAGACTTATTGGGGGGACATCTGTTAGCAAGGATTACATAGGTTTCAGGCATACAGTTCTACATTGCATTGTCCACTTGTTGTATAATAAGTTCACCACCTAATGTGACTTCTCTTTCCATCATCTTATATTTAGCTTCCCCCCCTCCTTTCCCACCCCCTCCCCTTTCTCCCCTCCCTTGGACCTGGAGATCATCATGCTAAGTGAAATAAGCCAGACAGAAAAAACAAAGAACTGCATGATTTCACTCATATGTGGAATATAAAACTGAAAGCAAAGAAAAAAAGAAATGAACAAACAAATAACTCATGGATACAATCGATAGTTTAATGTTTATTTGGGGACGAGTGGGTTCGTGTTTCTTGTAGTTCACAATGTTCCTTTCTCTATATGACACTTCTCTCCGGTGACACTTACAATGAAAGACCAAGCATTCCTGGATACATTTTTAGAGACAACTTCATATCTCTGCCTATTTTCCAAGGTCTTCTTCCAAGAACTTGTCTGTATATTTGGCTGGAAACAGCATGGAACATTTCCTTCCCTTTACGCCTCTCCTGTGTTTCAGGTGCTGCTCCCGTCACAGTTGGCTTCTTTCTCCTTCTGGAGAAAAACAAAACCCTCCTTCCAGCTTTTTCACGTCATCACAGATCCCATTTCTTGCAAAACGTGAATACACAGTGAAATTCCTGAATTCCTATAGCTTTTCAGCTCAAATATAGGTATGTAAACACCACACCAATTAAAAACCATATTAATGTCCCTGTTCAGGCTGGAAGTAGATGGCAATGCTCTCGATCACACGAGAACACACTAAAATATATAGAATATGCACTGTGACTTGTGGGATTAAGTCTGAGAGGAAGCCTTTCCTAGACAACAGGGTTCTTTCTAACACACACCTTGATAACTGTATTAATAGTTTCATATTTTGTCTATATAAATGTCTCAGACTGCAAGCTGCTCTAGAACAGGGACAGGGTATTTTTTAAACAGTGGTCTCAGGAAATGAATCAGAGTGTAATTAATTAACTACTTATAAAATAATTAAATAAATGAGATTACACCTCTTTCAAATTTAGAAATAATAATATAGTCATACTTATATTTTATTTGGTATGCAGAAGACAATATAAACACTGAGTCATATTTAATTTATACACACAATTACATATTAATATTTAATTTTTATTTAGATTATTAATGGTGCGAAAATTGGTTAACCCATGTCAAAGCTCATGAAGACATTGCTCACTTCTTGCCTCTGATACTGCCTTTAACCCACAGATGTTGCTTGTTTGGGGTTTATTACACATACAATTGCAACTACAAAAAGAAAATTTAAAAATAGCATAGCAATTTTTACTAAACTACCATTCTCCTATTAAGTAGTCTGTTATCTTTGCATCTCAACCTCTGAATTTGTACAATTATCACGAGAAACAATGTATTGTTTTGTGCACAAACATCAGTCACTAAAACTAGAAAACCAACTGGAGGATTAAAAATAAGGATACCATGAAATTTCCATAAAGATATAGTGTAAACTTAACACCCCTTATATAACGTATTCCAACATGCTACTCTCATCATATTACCATCTTGACCTAGTGAGCGTTAGACCAGTTTTTGGAAATCTTTATTAATCTCATCATTTCTCTTCTTGGAAGTGGTTAAATTAGGCTCTGAAACCAGTGAGCGTTAATAACAAGAGTAACCCATCAGTGAGAATCTATGACTGGCACTTCAAAAAATTTTGACATTTTCTATTGAAATGCAAAAATGCATGTAACAAATCATGGTGAAACTCATGGCAGCAACCCAGATACTTACATACTCATAAAACCTTAACTCCAAATTTAACACCTACTCTTTTGCTGCCCCAGAATTCCACTTAGTTATTTACTGTCAGCTTACTTGCTGATTTTGTTTTACTTTTCTGAGTAAAAACTATGTCTTTCTATATCATTCATTCTCTTTTGTCATCGATTTGTGGCATGTTTTCTGCCTGAGCACCCTCACATTCTGATTGCACATTCGTAGAGCTTTTGCCTCCAGCTGCCAGTGAAGTGAGTACAATAGCTGGGATCAGCAATGCTTTGAACACACAACACACCCTGTCATGATGAATTTATTGCAGGAGAGCATGTTTGTATGTTGTAGACAAACAAACAAACAAAAAAACCAAATGGAGTTTAGAGACTGAAAGACAGATCATATTTCTTCAGTGTAACAGCAACAACAAAACACCTCTTTATACATCTTTTGTATCATTATGTGTTTGTTTTGAAAATTCTTTGATGCTAAATGACAGAGGGCACTGAATTTTCTCGTGCTGCTACATAAGGCAGGAATGTCTATCAAGATGCCACTTTGTAAATTAATACTCATATATTTACTATACATCATCTTCAGAATCTGAATTTTTACAATCTTTAAAATTCAAATATACTTTCCTTGTCTTATATAATTTAACTTTACTTTTTTATCCCTACTTCCTTTTAACTGCAATAACTCTCTTTTACTCATCAGCTTACTTTGTTTCAGTTATTTCTATTCTCTTACACTCAAAATCTTTCATGTACATTGTTGATGTATTTCTGTGTTTCTTTGTCTCTTAATTGTACCAGAGCATATCCTCCTATGAGGAAGCATATTAAAGAATTGAGCAGAATAATTACCATATCCTTAATGTTTGGTAAATATTTGCTGAACAAGTAAATAAATACTAATTTCATAAATATTTTACACCATTATAAATGGCAATCTATTTTAATTTTTCATCACCAGATCCTTGCTTCATCTTACTCTAATAAAGCTGATGCCAGAAATATACTGCTTCTTAGGGCCACCTCCACATGAAAACTAAGCCCCCTTCATTTGCCTATATTTTCTTATGTCTCTGAAATCCAAACCCCTTTTTTATCACTAGAAAGGGAATGAAAGAGTAATGATTGGACTATAGTCATATTAAAGATTAAAGTCAGAAATTAGATTTTTTTCACTTTAAAATCATATTGACCATCTTTATCTTTTGTTATTTTTAATTATAGTTGATATTCAATATTATATTAGTTTCAGGTGTGTGTGCAAGTATAGTAGTTAGACACTTCTATAACTTACAAAGTGTTCCCAATAATAAGTCCAATACCCACCTGATGCCATGCACTGTTGTTACCATGTGATGGACTACATTCCCTATGCCATACTTTACATCTCTGAAACTATTTTGTAACTGCCCAATGTATTCCTGATCACTTCACCTTATTCTTCCAGCTCCCTAGCCCCCTCCTCATATAGCAGTCATCAATTTGTTCTATTGATTTATGAGTTTGTCTCTGTTTTGATTGTTCATTTATTTTATTACTTTTAGATTCCACATATTAATAAAGTACATGGTATATGTCATTTTCTGACTTATTTCATTTACTGCAACAGCTTAATGGTGCATCTATGTTGCTGCAAATGTTAAGATTACATTCTCTTTTATGACCAAATAATATTTCATTGTATGTAAGAACCACATTTGTTTATCCAATCATCTATTGATGGACAATTAGGCTGCTTCCATATATTGGCGACTATATGACATGATCTATTTTGTCTCTTGCTATATAGCCTTTGTTGTAAAGTCTATTTTTGCATAAGTATTGCTAACCCAGCTGGGGTTTTTTTGTTTGTTTTGTTTTGCCTGAAATACCTTTTCCTCCCCTTTACTTCCAGTCTGTGTACGTCTTTCCATCTGAAATGGGTTTCTTGCAGACAACATACGTATGAGTTATGTTTTTTTCTCCATTTACCCATCCTATATTTTGATTGAAGCACTTAATTCATTAACATTTAAAGTAATTATTCATGGGTATGTAGTTATTGCCATTTTATTATTCATATTTTTTCTTTTTCTTTAAAAAGTCCTTTCAACATTTCTTATAGTACTGGTTTGGTACTGTAAGAAGGTGATAAGCTCCTTTAGCCTTCTCTTGACTGGACAGTGCTTTATCTGTCTTTTGATTCTAAATGATAGGTTTGCTGCTAACACAATCTTGGTTGTAGGTCCTTGTTTTTCATCATTTTAAATATTTCTTGCCAATCCCTTCTGACCTGTAAAGTTTCTGTTGAGAAATCAGCTGACATATTCATGGGAACTCAATTGTAGGTAATTAAGTGCTTTTCTTTTGCTGCTTTTAAGATTCACTCTTTGCCTTTAAACTTTTGAATTTTAATTATGATGTGTCTTGGTGTGGGCCTTTATGGGTTCATCTTGTTTTGGACTCTGTGCTCTCTGGGCTTGTATGTTCATTTTCTTCTCCAGGTTAGGGAAGTTTTCTGCTATTATTTCTTCAAATAGGTTTTAAATTCCTTGCTCACTCTCTTCACCTTCTGGTACCTTTATGATGCAAATGTTGGTACACTTGATGTTGTTAACCCAGAGGCCTTTTCAAATGTATTATTTATTTATCTATCATCTATTTATTTATTTTTGCTTTTCTCACTGGGTTTTTCCCTACTATCATGTTTCCCAAATTGCTAATTTTATTCACTGCTTCATCTAATCTGCTGTTCATTTTACCTAATATATTCTTTATTAGTTTATGCTCTACTATAATCTGAAGCTGGTTACTGGGTATGTTGGTTTGGGTGCCTCTTGGGAGAGTGTCTGGTGCAGTCTAAATTCAACCACTTTCTTTGCCCAGGCCAGGGTCACCTGCTAGGAGCTACAATGTGGTCTGTGATTGGTAGCTGCTTGTCCTGAACTTGGAGGTACCTGGGAGAGGTAATGCTGTGAATGGAACTGCCTGCCACTAAGTCCAGGGCTGCCTAGCACAAGGTACAAGGCATGCCAAAGCCAGCCAATGCTTTTGAGGTTTTGTGAACTTTTAAGAAATTTTTAGGAAAGTCTGTAGCATGGGCTGAGGCTTACACCTTGTGAAGAACAGTCACTGAAAAAGGTTTGGGCTGGTGTACAGGTTAGGTAGTGCAGGTTATCAGTGAGTCACTATGGTGGAGTGAGTTTGATAGAGGCTCCAATTTGGTGCCTGCTTACATCTGCAGACTGGTGTGGGAAAGGGTTCAACAAAGGAACAATGATGCCTGCCAGCCCTTTCAGTCCCTTCAGCCCTCCCTCTGAAGCTAGTCAATTCAGTTTTTCCTTGTTTGCCCTGGTGCTTTGAAAAAGTTACCCCAATGCTGGAGCTTACAAATAGTGAGTTTGTCAGTGAGTATGTCCATGCATAGGTCCATTAAGTGGAAAGCCTGGGACACCAGCAGCAGCCCGTTGTCATGCCCAGGCAGAATCCCCACTGATTTTCACACCCAGATGTTGTGGGGACTCCTTTTTCTGACACTGTTGGTCCAGGCTGGGGTGGGGAGGGTCCTGGTATGGGGCTTAAATCCCTCACTCCTCAGTGGAGATCTTCTGAGCTGAGCTATTCCTCCCATTCTTAACTGCCACGTGTGGGTGTGGGACCAGTTTGCTTCCCATCTTTGCTCCTCTTACTAGTCTCGGTGTAGATTCTTTTTAATATCTTTAGTTATAGGAGTTCTGTTCAGCCAATCTTCAGGTTGTTCTCGAGGATGGTTCTATACTTTAGTTTCATTTTTGATGTGACCATGAGAGAAGGTAAACAAATAATTTATTTGCTCTGCCATCCAAATCGGAAATCTTAAAAACCAGTTTTTGATGAGCCAGCGACGGATGTTTGAAAGGGAAATAAAAAATGGATTCTTATCCAAATATGATATTGTACATCTTTAGCTCACTTAATGAAAGGTGGTGTTGATTTAATTGTGTTAATAATTTTGGATAAGTAAAATTTAAATTAAAACACTACAGCTCGTGAAAGAAAGTCATATTTGAATAGAAAAATTCTATCAAGGTTGAAGACTTCTCCAACTGAACTATTAATGACCTTTGTAACTAGTATATCAGTCATGACATTGATTTAAATTTTTGGTAAAAATGTGATTTAATTCAAATACTTTTTTGTTTCCCATTGCCTACTCAGAAAATATTTATCAGAAAGTCTGTACATGAAATTTATAGAATAGAGTAAACGCTCTATATCCATGAGTTCTACAGCCAAATATTCAACCAACCATAGATGGAAAACATTTGAAAAATATATTACAATGTTTTCAATGTGTATATATAGTTAGACCAGAATGGTTGTGTCTGTGCAGAACATGTACATACTTTTTTGGTAATTATTCCATAAACAACACATATAACAAGTATTTACATACTATTTACACTGTTAGGTATTATAAGCAATTTAGAGATTATTTAAAGTGTATGGGAGGAGATACATAAGTCATATGCAAATATTATGCAATCTTATTTAAGAGATATGAACATCCCTGGAATTTGGTATCTGCGGGAGTTCTGGAAAAAATACCCCATGGATACCAGGGAAAGACTGTATTGGGAACAGGAAAGAACTTGAACTTTATTTTATATATAACTAGTCATTCTATATTTATTTAATCTTTTCTTCAACATTATCCAGATTTGATTTTATTTCATTGTCTCAAACCCACCCAGACATGGGCAGCTAAGTACGTTGGCACTTTTGCATGTATGGCTGGACACTCTAAATGTTTCTAAATTACTTACACTAAACTTAACCCTGCCATTACTTCCAATGGTGCTAGTCTACTCCTTAGAAACTAGAACAACTTGTAATATGTGGGGGCTATCTGGAAATGTATCCAACCAGGTAATATGAAAGCTACAGGCATTTATGGCTGGATATTTTCTGGACAGCCTCATTATGTTTTAACTCTGATAATCCTTCTAAAATACAGATATGGTTATCATGTGTCCCATTGTGTCTGTATTTTATAGTCTAACCATAACCAGGCAAATTTTTCAAACAAATTTTTATAAAGAACATGTATTTCTTCTGTGTTACCTTCAAAAGGTCAAGTTCAGAAGTGATCACACTATTCAGAAAGGCCTAGCTAATGCACATTCAATCACAATGTGATATTAGAAATATTCATACATAAATTTATTTCTTCTTTTGGTCTAAGAAATAAAAGCACCATTTGTCTTTAGAAATTATTACTCTATTATTATTTTTTATATTTATATGTTTTGTGTCCAAGACGCTTTTGTGTCATGTTTAAATATAAATGACAACTATTTTACAGAGTCAGATTTTTAGTTTTTATCCAGTAAGTTCCAAATGTTATGCTTAAGTCCACAGAATTAAATTGTTACCATCATCACTAGTAAGTGAAAGAAAAACTCTGATATCCTATAATTGGGAGGATCTCTTCAAAATCCCTTAAAAGTAGTATAGTTTGATATTGTTTTGATTAAATTATTTTCTTAACTGTGATAGTGTGTTTTTAAATATACTTTTTGGTAAGTTGCCCAGTGGTTATAAAGAATTTAAGAGTCCATTTGCCATCTTACGCTGAGAAACTCCAGAAAGATTCAGAAAAAGAATAGGTGACAATTTCTAACACAACCAGTTAATAACTGTGACTTTGAACTATTATAGAAACAAATTTTTTTCATGGTTCAGTTTCTCTTATTTAAAAAGTAAGCTGATTTCTTACTATTTTGCAAGAATATTTGTGAGTACGCAAAGTGTTGAAAAATGCATGTGAACCACGCAATGCCTGGGATCACATCAAGATAAATTAAACAACTCATTAGCTTTTAAAGATTTACAGACAGTGGGTAAAGTTAAATTAGCAGAATGTTCTATGTGGAGTAGTTTGTTTTCCTGAGTTATTTAAGGAACAAATTTTTCAGTTGAATATCTCTTACTTTACATAAAGCTCATCTTACTCTTAGCGAATTGTCACATATATGATGAAAGAGCAACTGTGCAGATTGGAGGAAAGCATTTAGAGGAAAAAAATTTGATGAAGTCATTTTTGCACTTATGTATACTCTATAAACATTTTAGGAACCATATGAAAGTTTTAAAAATTTTAGTACTATACGGTATGAGCAACAGACACCCACACCACACCTCACTTCTTATTCCAACCTTTACCCACAACACACCCTTTGGTACATTGGATAAGGTAGAGTCACAGGCAGGGCAACTCTCAGGGGTATCACTGTATTGAATGCCCTGAAAGATGTTGTTAATTTACCTCTGTGTAGGCCCATGTTGGAGGCTCACCATCCATTCTGCCAGAGCAACTAATAACATAAATCAAAGGTTTAGCAGATGATTCAGTCAGGTCCTTCTCCTGTTTCTCATATCATGTCCAGAATGATGCCACAGTTTTCAAAATACTGCAGAAGCTAATTAAAATACATGCTGCTTTTAAAAAGAATTTAAGGAGTTCCCTGGTGGTGTAGTGGCTTAGGCTTTGGTGCTGTCAATGCTGCAGCCTGAGCTCGATTCCCAGCCAGGGAACTACCCACATTAAAAAAAAAAAAAGAATTTAAGATAATGGAAATGGCACCTTTAAGCTGCTGCTTTTTTTAGGGACCTAGGGTTAGTCTTTCAGGCATAATGTGAAATAATAAAGGTAGATTTCTGAGTCCAGGGATAACACCTCTTGCCAAAACTTTTAACTTCACTGTAATACAGTAAAGTGTGGCAGAATATGCTGCCTAAAATTATGCCACTTGAGCATTCAGATTATTTTGAGCAAAAGGCCCTTGAAAATCAGCAAATGCAAACAGAGTATTATAATCTCCCTTTACTTCGTGAAATTGGAAGATGAAACTCCCATGTAAAATATAATCTCTTTGTACCAGAAGAAAAGAAACAGTTTTGAAATTGAGTCAATACTAAAAAATTCTGCACATACAGAATGTGTTAAATAATTTGAATTTTTCTTTAGCCTCTCCAGGTATGTGTTTTTTGTTTGTTGGTTTGTTTTCACTTATCCACAATTGCTTCTCTTTGTTCAACATAGTATAAAAGCATTTAGATTTTGCCACTTCTTTGGTTCTCTATTTCCTTATGAGGGTTATTATGTCATTTAAAACATACAAAGTTGAACAATTAATTTCTCTAACTCATCCTAGAAAAAGTTCTACATGTGGGTACCTCATTGTTGAATATCACTGAGGTCACCTTCAAAGTACTCCCCTTGGGAAACTATGCACCCACGCCAGCACCTAGTTCACCTTTCAAGCAATTTTGGAACTTTTTTTCTGGAATGGCCCTCAGAGCTGTCATTGTACCTTGGCAAGTTTATAACACCTTAATGAGTTGTTTGTATAATGTTGCCAACAAAACCACATGATGGCAAGGTCACGAACTTAATTGTCAGATTTTGGGGGACAATGACAGCTCTGACGTCCATTACCGAACCTATCTAATGTATCTATTGTAACGTTAAAACAAAATAGTTCCCAGAAGCAGTCAAATATACATTAATGTGAAATATAAAGACAATTAAACATATTCTCATTAACTAATTACCTCAAGGGTAAATGGCTAAAATTTATGTTGCGATTGAATTATGTGCAAATGTACGTGGAGGGAAGAGTTGAATTGTACAGTGTCATTAGAAGGCTTTTCTCTTTGAACATGGACACGTTTTATGGCTATAATCATAATACTATTCTCTTCCCTCTGAGAGATAAAGCCATGTCTTTCTCAAACTCTTCTATGTGGTTAAAATTAAGCTGGGGCTCTGAATAAAGGGAAGAAAATCTAACTGGTACATTTGTTCTTCAGCAAGTCAGGAGTCTATGATCATATCAAATTTTATCATTAAAGCTTATTGGAATAAAATCATGTGAACCTGAAATTTTCACAATGGGCATGAAAAAAGGAAGCATTAGTTCGAGTAAAACATTAAGTTTACTTTAGATTTTTAAAGAAAATATAGATCTTTTAAAATTTATTTTAATATAACTTTATATAACGGTATAATTTTTATATAAAAATAATATAAAACACATTTTTGTTTTATCAATCAAGTATAAAGATGCCAATTCCTTTTTTTTATAGGCACATCCACACTTTTGGATGCTACATGAAACTTTTCCTTTCTTTATAAAAGTATTATTTTCAGAAAAATGTTGTTCTGTGTCATTCTGTACATATTTTTCCCATAATGAATAGCTACTTGCCCTTTGGGTTAATATGACAGTTTTGAAATTTATTTGATACATAAAACAGTTTTTTTGTTACAAACATGATTTTTTTGAGAAAGATTTTTATCTCATGTGTATCTGAAGACTAAAATACTTTCCAAGGTGATATGAAGGTGTTTGACAAATTGTCTCTCTATTAAAATGGCTTCATATTTTTCATCAGAAGTTTTGTTATGCTGTAGGTACAGTTTTACATACAGCAGACTAATTAAATTATCTATTGAAGTAAATATATGGGTCTTAATGTATCATTGTCATGGTTTGGATCCCTTTTGTCTTATTCTTCATAATTTTCCCTCAACATAGGACAAAACACTTTAGAAATCTTAAAAGCAGAAATATAAAATAAGCAAATTGTAAGACCACTTTAGAATACCTTGGCAAAACATATCTATTCTCCACTACTTGATGTACAATACCTTTTTGGGGGGATGAGGGGGTATGGCTCCCTGGCTGGGAATCAAATTCAGTCTGTGGCATTGAGAGCACCGAAGCCTAGCCACTACACCACCAGGGAACCCCTTACAATATCTTTATAACAACTTAAATCTGTTGAACAACACATTATGTCTAAAAATTGTCATGTTATATATAGCTCCTCTTACTCATAATAAATCTCGGCATGGCAGAGCAGGTTCTCTTGACTTTTGACACTTGAGAAAATATATACTCAAAAATTTATTTATCCAAAATCATAGAGCTAATAAATTTAAATGCACAATTCCATTTTCCTTTACTGTGTACCTCTACATTTACTAAATGACATCACTTTGCCCCTGGGTCCTATTAATACATATGTTGTATGCCAGTAATAGACAATTACTACATTTGTTAGGCAATTGCTTAACTGTAGACTGCATATGCATTGCCTGATTTAAATCTCAAAAGTAGATAGAATTGATACTATGGTCTGTGTATTTACACACGAGAAAATACTATGACACATTGGTAGGTTCACAACTATTACCTTTAACAATCATGTCCAGGCAGAGAAGTGTATATTCTATTTCAACTTTGTGCATAACACTGGTATAATGTTATACATCCATTGAATTAAGATTGATATTTCATGCCATGAAAACCAAAGTGGTTAAACCAGTGATTCTCAACCTTCCTAATGCCCCAACCCTTTAATACAGTTCATGTTGTGGTGACCCCCATAAAATTATTTTCTTGGCTACTTCATAACTGTAATTTTCCTAGTTACGAATCATAATGTAAATATCTGATATGTGTTTTTCGATGGTCTTAGGCAACCCCTGTGAAAGGGTCATTTGACCCCCAAAGGGGTCGCGACCCACAGGTTGAGAACCCCTGGTTAAACCAATGAATAGAGATTTTTAACTACTTAATATAATTTTTAATTATAGAGAGGACACAATTAGAGAATAGCAATGTATCCTGTAAAATACGAACATCTAAAGTGGCCCATTTCAAAGTAAAACACGCAATGGGTTGTTATTTCTCTTAAGAGAAATTCACTTTGGGCAGTGGTTGGTGGTTATTATTCTTTTGCCAATCATTTACATTCTCTTAAGGTTTCTAGGTGTTTTTGTGCTCAGTGTTTGCTTTGCTGGAGATGAAACCCAGTGAATTGGGGAGAAAAGAAGATAAACTTTTTTGAAAACTGCTATTATATACTTCAAGTAGACAGACAAGTCATTCAGACATGGACCTGTAGTTAACCTTACACTGTGTATTTTCCTGTAAAGAGATAAAACAATTTCAGAAAAGGGCTAGGAGGAAGCTTCCAGCAATTCTGAAGCCTGAATCTAAGTTGTCATAGGCTGTTACACGTCTGTTGAGTCAAACATATGTTGTGAAATTTATAAAGAGAACAAAGAATTTTTATAATTTATGATATGAAAACCTTTTGTCTCAATTTACCTCTTTTCACAACTTTTTTATCTTTTAGTTAATTCTTCTCTTTTAGCAATACTGTAGGATTATTGAATATTTCTTCTACCTCCCATCTTCCAAGAAATTCTTTCTCTTTCTGTTCTGAACAACAAAACATTATACTATATATCATTTATTTGGAGCATGGCCAATTTCAATGATTCGGAAACCTCAGTATACATAAAATCATCTAGAACCATTGATCACAATGAAACTTACTGGTCCTCACCCTCATGTTTTCAATCGGGTACAGAATGGTGTCCAGGGATCTTGAACTCAGATGATTGGCATGTAATGTTTATGGTTTAAGCACACTTAAGCTAACTTAAATGGTTTATAGTTTAGGCACACTGAAATAGTAGTCTAAAACTGGGTTAACAAACTATGGCCCATGATCAAAACCTAGCCTGATGCTTGTTTTGTTAAATGAAGATTTATTGGAGCACAGCTAAGTTCATTTGTTAATGTCTCGTCTACACCTTTGTTTGACTTACAAAGCAGAGTAGAACAATTGTGACACAGACCTTTTCAATTGTAAAACCTAAAATATTTACTGTTTAGCACTTTATAGAAAAATTTTACCTATGCCTGGTCTAAAGATCTGAAATATATTTATATTATGTGTTAGAGTTTTTGTACTAAATCATTAAATACTATCATTAAAAATGGAATATTATCATCTCGGAGATACCACCATTCTTGCAAATTCCACCAGAATTTTTCCTTGCAACAATCCCTGATCTAAATGAAGTGACATGAACAAAAGGGCAATCTCCCCTCAAACCATAGTGCTAAGGTAATTGACCTGGTGAGTCTATGTACATAGGAGGGCTGTCTGGAATGTATCCAGCCATGGATTATAAAAAATAAAGGCATTAATGGCTGGATTTTTTTCCCACAGCCCACATATTTTGTGCCACCTCTCTTACCCCAGTTATAATTTAAAAGGTTTGTTTGTCTCTGAAGTGATCTAATGGTTCCTGGACCTATCATGGAAGAAGAGAAAGGAGTTTGAGATCATGTAGTGGTCCATCTCTGTGTTTATCTCCTGGTGTGATCTACATACACACATAGAGTGAACCTTGGACAGCCAAGACCAGGTTGCACTGAACCATTTGCGACCCTAATATTACCTATCATTGATAATTGTATATCATTGATTATTTCAGGGATTATTCCAATTTCTGAAAGTTTCCAATCATTTAATTTAACTGTCCTTCCTGACCACCAAACATATCAACATTTAAGTTGCAATTTGAAATCCCATTTACTGTTCATTGCTTATTTTATAATCATCTGAAATATATATCACTTTATCATTTATGAAATTTAATTATCTATGTATCTTGACAATTTTATGTTTACCTTGATAAGACAATTGAATCCTTACCACCATTAAAAATATTATTTTTAGTCAGCAAATGATAAACTAGAAAATTCTAAGCTCATGTTTCTCACATAAACATTTTAAAAAATCCAGAAAATGTCTGAACAAAATTTGCTTGAGCTCAGGAAAACATTCAAAAGTTTATAGCAATTAATCCAATGACCAGTCAAGATTTTCTTCAAAATGGTAAGAAAGTATTGTAGCATTTTTACTTTTCCTTGACTCATCCTCTCTAGAGCATAGTAGTGGTTTCCATATTGAGTGGATACCAACCAGTTATAAATGTCACCCCTTTCCCCAACCTCCCAAACTAAACATAGCAGAGCAGAATTTATTTGTAAATCATTGTTCCCAATTGTTCTGGAGGACACCATAAATGATGCAAGACGTGTCTCTAATTTGTGTCGCTTGGACGGCGTGGTAGAAACATTGTGAGTACTGCTTTCAAAAGCTACAAGGGGACTTTCAAACACAGAAAAGCTTGAACATACACAATGAACAACCTGAAGTCTTGGAGGAGAAGCCAGGGTGATATTTGGGGAAAATTAGAATGTTTTACAGCATCTGCATGTACGTAAGTGGAAATTAGAAAACCATTTATACGCCTAGGGAAGATACATACTCACAATAATTCTAAGAAAAGTGTAAATTTTTACTTTGCCTAATCCCTAAGCTCAAAGAGAGGTTATCTAACTGAAGGACTGCACGAGCACAGTATCGATCTGCAAACAAGAAGTGGCGTTCTCTTATACATACATCAGAGGTTTTGTTTGTATATGTGTGTTTCCTCTCTTGGCATTCAACAAAATTACAGTGAAAACCTTAACACAAAATAAAGAAACAAAGACTTTAAATGATCACACATTACAACAAGAGTCTTTGTAATAAGAGTTTGGAAAAATCTGACCAAAAAAACCCCCACATGAATAACAGCTTCTAAAAATCAAAGGAAAAAAAGGTAGAGAGGGAGAAGGAATAGTAAGAAAAAGAAGAAGAACAGGAGGAGAAAAAGAAGGAATAAACCAACAAGCAAACACTCGAGAAGAAAGAATTTGACTACTAGAGTTATATTATAATCATCAAGTACCCAATTCTCAACAACAAAAGATCATAAAGTATACAAAGAAACAGAAAAAATATTCATAATTCATAAAAACAACAAAATTAACAGAAACAGTTCCTAAGCAAGCCCTCGTATTGGGCTCACTGGTCAAATACTTTAAAACAAGACATTTCTTAAATAAAGTAATAGATTACAAAACAAAACTGAAGAGAAACCCTGGAGTTAAAAAGGATAATAACAGATACAAACAAAAGCACTATGGAGATCTGACAGGCAAAAATAAGAATCAGCAAACTTAAAAAAAGACAATTGAACTTACTAAGTCTGAGGAAGAAAAAAATGATGAAAAGTGAACATCCCTAAAAGACTTGTGAGACATCATCAAACAGACCAACTTACACACTGTAGGAGTTACAAGAGGAGAAGAAAGAGAAAACATGGCAAAGATTACGAAACAGTAACATACAAAACCTACCATAAATGGATGAAATGTTTAAATCTAGAAATTTAAGGCATGCAGTGAACTCTAAGTACAAAACAGCCAAGGGGATACCTTATAGTATGATGGACAAAAGCCAAAGACACTCTAGACAGCATCTAGAGAAATCAATCTTGTTTCCCCAAAATTATCACTTAAATTATAAGATTATTTCTCATGAGAAAACTTAGAAATAAAAGACAATGAGATTATCTACGAAGAGTGACCACCAAAAAATGGAACTGATTTATAAAAAACTGTATTTATTCTCATATGTTTAAACTTTAGTCACCTTCAAAGTACTCTTCCTTTGATGCAGTAAACTTACTGAGATGCTTTTTCCACTGCTCAAAACAGTTTTTGAACTCATCAGTTTTGATGCCTTTCAGTGGTTCTGCTATTTTTTTGGTTGGTTGGTTTGTTTGCTTTCACCTCTTCCACATCAGCAAAACATTTTTGTTCGAGAACTTTTTTCATTCCAGAACACAAAAAACTGTTGCTCAGGGCAAGATAGAGTGAATGGGAAGGGTAGCGCATGGGGGGGTCATGCCCAAGTTGGTCAAAAACTGCTGAATACTCATTGTGGTGTGGACAGGTATATTGTCATTGCACTTGTTGTTCATGTAAATCACCCATCATGAAATGGGCAAATGCATTGAAAGAGTCCCCAGAATTATTCACTGAAACTGAATACAGCCTCTTACAACATCAGCTTGGACACAGATGCAAAAGGGTTCTAGAACACTCACCTATTAAAGGAAGCCTGTAAGACAAAGGGGCTTGACCTCCAGAAGATAACTCTGCTTCGTTTTATTTGGGGGGTGATGGTTTGTGATTTCCTAATATTTAAAGTACCAAGAGGGGAAAAAAAACAAGGAAACAAATAATTCTACATACCGCAAAACTGACTTTCAGAAATGACAGATGATTAGAGACTTTCCCAGATAAATACAACCTGAGGGAATTTGTTGCCTACTTTCTACTAAAGAGAGAACTTCAAGCTGAAACCAAAAATAATAGATGGTACCTAGACACCATGTAAAAATATAAATTCTCGGATAAAGATAATATATGGACAAATATAAAACCTATATTATTGTAAACATTTTAAAGCTATACTTTTTATTCTTTCATATAATTAACAGACAAAAGTATACAAATAATTTCAGTTTTAGTTTAATGGATACACATATAAAGATGTAATTTATGACATAAAAATTGGGTCGATTTTTCACATGATTAAAGTTAAATTGTCATCAATTAAAATAGATTTGTATAACTTCAGAATGTTTTATGTAATCCCCATGGAATCAAAAAGAAAACAAACGTGGCATATATCACAAAAAATAATCTGAGCACAAAGAAAGGCAAAAAGAGAAGACAAGAGAAACAAAACATCTGATGTAATAAAACAAAAACATAACAACAGTAGTAAGTTCTTTCTTATTATCAATTATGTTAAATTGTAAGTGAAGTAAACTCCTCAATCTGTAGACATATATCAGCAGATTGAATAAGAAAATAATAACAGGACCCAATTCTATACTATGTACATAAACTTACTTTTCATCTAAGGACAAGCACAGGTTATTGATAAAATAATAGCAAAAATATATTTCATACAAATTGTAGAAAAGAAAACAAGGGTGAGCATATTAATATTTAACAAACAACTGAAAGTAAAAACCTCTCATAAATGAAAAATTAAAGCTTTCTATAATAAGAAAATTATTTTTTCAAAAGATATTATTATATATGCACCAAACATCACAGCTTTCAAATACATAAAACAAAGATTGAAATGAAAGTAGATAATATTCAGTCCTATAAGAATAGTAAGAAGCTTCAATATTCTACTTTTAATAATGGATAAAAGAAAGACATAAGGTCAGTAAGAAAATGAGGACATTAACAACACTGTAAACAACTGGACCTAAAAGATATTTATGAAATACTCAACAATAACAAATTACATATTTTCTCAAATGCTTATGGGATATTTTCTATGATAAACCATATGAGTAGTCACAAAAATTCTTAATAAATATATAACTGTTAAAATAAAACAAAATATCTTTCTAATCACAATGGAAAAATTATAAATCAATATAAGAAGAACTGAAAATTCAAACATAGTCTAAAACTTAACATCTCTTTACACAATTAATGTTTCAAAGAGAAAATTACAAATGAACTGTAAGTTGTTTTTGTGAAAAATAAATATGGAAACATGACATAGCAAACCGTATGAGATGTTGTGAAAGCAGTCCTGAAAAATTAATAGCTATACATGGTTATGTTGAAAATAACATAAATTTAAATTTTTACTTTAAAGAACTAGAAAAAGTAAACAAACTATACTCCAAATTAACAAAATAAGAAATAATACATATTAGAGATAAACAAAATAGAGAATAGAAAAACACAATAAATAAACTAAATGTTGGTTCATCGAAAAGATTGAAAAACTTGACAAACCCTTAGCTAGAGTAAGAGTTAAGAGAAGATTCAAATATGTAAAATAAGAAATAAAAATTTAAATACCACAACTGGTTTTACAAAACTAAAACATATATAAAAGAAGATTATGACCTACTATACCTTGAAAAAATACATAATCTAGGTGAAATTGATAAATTATTTTTAAAAATGACATACCAAGACTGAATCGTGAATGAATAGAAATTCTGACAGACCTATAACCAGAAAGGTGATTGAATCAGTAATCAAAAACCTCAAAAGCAATGGAAAACTGAGGACCAGAAGTCTTTCCTGGCAAATTCTACCAAACATTTAAAGGAGATTAAATAGTAATCCTCTTTAAATTCCTTAAAAAATGTTACGACTAGGGAAAACTCTAAAACTCATTGTATAAAGCAAACATTTGCTTGATATTAAAGCCAGACAGTGATGCTATAAGAAAATAGAACTGTAGACTATTACACCTGGTACATATCAGTGCAAAAATCTTCAACAAAATACTATTGATAGCAAAGAGAATTTAACTGCACATGAAAAGGATTATACACCATAACCAAGTATGATTTATTTCTGTAGAGTACTATGGTTCAACATTTGAAAATCAATTAATGTAAAAACTACCATAACAGAATGAAGAAATTTTTTTTAAAAAAACCTCATAATTATTTCAATTGATGCAATAAAAAAATTTAAAAGTATCAATAACTCTTCATGACAAAAACACTCTATAAAATAGTAATAGAAGAAAAACATCTCAACATTATCATGGTCATATATGAAAGCCCACAACTAGCATCATATTCAGTAATGAAAGATCAAAAAATTTTTTTCCTAAAATCAGCAACAAGATAAAAATGCCATTTTTGTTCAACATAGTACAGACATCCTAGTCAGAACAAATAGGCAAGAATACAAAATAAAGTCACTTGAACTGGAAAATATAAAGTAAAATGATTTCTGTTCCCATACATCAGAAAGTCTACAAAATATTATTTGAACTAATTTAAAATGCAGCTAAGTTGCTGGATTTAAAATAAATACACAAAAACTAGTCATGCTTCTATACGCTAGCAATGTTTGAGGTCAAAAGATTAATTTTGCCAACTCATTCTAGAAAAGTGTTACATACCTCATTGCTGAATATCACTATAGTCACCTTGGAAGCACTCCCCTTGGGAAGCTGCACTGATGCCAGCACCTAGTCCACCCTCCAAAGTTATTTTGGAATTCTTTTTCTGGAATGGATCCAAAATCTGATGAACTTGTGGATTTGCCATCATGTGCTTATGTGAGTAGCACTGTACAATCTGGTTATGACACCTTATTGAGTATATACGGTGGCGCCAACGAGCAGCATATGGTAGCAAGTTCATGAACTTAATTGTCCGCTTTTGGAGATGATGACAGCTCTGATGGCCATTCCAGATAAAGAGTTCCAAAATTGCTTTGAAGGGTGGACTAGGCACTGGCATCAGTGCATAGCTTCCCAAGGGCAGTATATCGAAGATGAGTGTAGTGACTGACATTCAGCAATGAAGTATGTAGCACTTTTTCTAGGATGAGTTCACGAAATTAATTGTCTCACCTCATATAGTAGACTCTCAATCTGGTAGATGATGGATAAATGAGAGTTACTATAAAAAAATAGGCCTAACTAATACTATTCCTAATACTATATCATACTATACCATAAACTACGTGTTGCCTTGATATTAATATTGAAAAACAGTAAAAGCAAATTAAGATGAACAATGCAACACAGTTTTATTATAAAAACAGCTTGCTGAATGCAGTGTAAAATTTCAGTTAAATGGCAGTCAATGAACATTTCAACTTAATAAACTTCACTATCATAATTTTTAAAATTTCAAGTAACATAGAAAAACACACATTTACATAACTAAGCAGAGAGTTAACCGGGTAAACCTTGTGTCAGGTTCATCAGGACATGAAAATGCAACTAGGACAACTCTTGCTCCAAAAACCCTTTCATTAACAGCAGCATCTAATGAAGATGAAGATAGCAAACCAGAAAAAATACCTCGAGAAGCAAAGATGAGAATGAAGAATATTGGAGTGGTATACTAAAGTCAGTAGGACCGAACTCAATAAAGGAAAGTGTAGATTTTCTGATAACCAAAAGCTATGGGAGAAAAATATAAAATCTCGTCTTGGATAATGTCCATGACCAAAGCACTTAAATGATCTGTTTTTGAAATTGGGGTGTAGAGTTCGTGTAAAGTTAAAAAGGAAGTGTTTTGGTTTTTTTTGAAGTGTGATATAAGTTATCTTTAGAGTCACCTTTTTTCTTTTTTTTTTTTAATTGAGTGGTACCATAATAAATGAGAGTTTAAAATTAGAGATAATTTATATTTTATATACAGATTTCAAGACATTTGATAATTTTGTAGGTTCATATGATTAGTTTTCAAAGGTTATTGATAATAATAAAATCAGAAATTGTACTTTCTTAATAAATGCATGTTTTTTAAAGACACAGCTATAAGCACATTAGGAGGGAAGCCAAAAATTATTGTCTGTTTAAAGGTAAGCAATTGCACTCTAATTTAACTCTTTTATTAAACTGAACTTTCTGGCTCTGAGGAACAGTGTTATAGAGAAAGCGTATTCTACGGGGAGAAAAATGTAACTGGCCTATTGACTGAATGTAAATTAGATAAAATTAAAATATTGCTTTTTTTCCCTAATGGGCATTTGTTTTTTTCAGACATAAACTGAATATTGCATTGCTATCAGTGGACACAGATGCTTTAAGTAAACTGTTGAGTCTTTGAAATAGCCCACATTACCTTAACAGGTCTTACTTACTTTCATGAGTATTCAAAAAACAATCATTTACTATCAAAGAAAATCAGTATTTTGAGTATGCCTCTCTTGCTTTTGTTATACCTAGTTTCTGTAAGGATTTCTACCAGATTTTTAAGCAAATAATAAGAAAGCTCTTTATTTTAAAATACAAGCCACCATCAAAAATTTTACATGAGCATAGCACTTAAATATTTGGCAGTTTTTATTTTTTTAAAGTAGCAAACACCAAAAAAGTCAACATTGTATGAAGATAAAACTTGAGAAACATGCACTTTCTATAACTTTGTTAAAACATTTTATGTTACTAACTTGTAAAATGCAATTTGATTTGAACTTAGTATAAGAATTCTTAAGTACAATAATATGATTTCAATGTATACATTTTAATCAATAGTCTCTCAAAAGCATATTTTAGGTACTAAAATTAGAAGAAAAGTAAATTAATCTTTAAACAGTTTGTAGACTCTTCAACCACTTTGTTAAAGCTGTGTGGTGTTGGGTTCTTGTTTTTAATTCTTGCATTGTACATGAATTTTTATTATTAATTTTTATTAAATTTATTGGGTGACATTGGTTAGTGAAATTATATAGGTTTCAGGTGTATAATTCTATAATATATCATTTATGTGTTGCATTGAGTGTTCACCACCCTGTCAGTTCTTCTTTTATCACCATATTTGACTTCCTTTAATGTGACAGTTAAACACATCTTTAAAACAAGTCATAGTAAAGGAAATATGGAGTATAAAATTTCTTTGAAAACTACAATGTTATATTTGCAAGCAGCTTCCGACTGTTTTAATGGTGGTAACTACTTGCTCTGCTCTTTTAATAAGTAATAAAGCCAGAGAAGCAGCCTGTGTATATTCCTAACACTTTGTTCACTTACATTTAAGTTTAGAGTAAGCACAAAGTAAAATAGTGGAAATATGTATAGAAATTTCAGTTGTTACTTACACTCTTTAATTTTATCAAGACACATGAATGCAGCTTGCTTTACTGTAGGCAAACTTTTCATTTTTGTCCATTTTACTGTTTATGTTGGAATAATATACCTCTCTTATATGTTCATTTTTTGACTCAAGTAAAATATTAACCTAAGGTCAACATGGCAAAGAGAAATAACTAAGATGAATGTTTCTATTAAAATATCAATAAGTTTATCAAACTCAAAAAAAGAAAAATACTAAGAAAATTACATTTAACATAGGATCATGAAGAATAAAATACTTAGAAAAATATTACGAAGGAAGTGATAATTTGTACACTGAAAATTACAAATGATGATTAAATAAGTTAAAAAAGATAATTGAAAGTTTTTCCATTTAGATGATAGAAAGACTTAATAGTGATATGATGTCAAAATAATACACAGATTAATGTAATTGTTACCAAAATCTCAATGATGTTTTCCTTAGAAAAAGAAAAGTCCATCCTAAAGAGATCCATTCAGTAAGAAACCATGAATAGCAAAAATAATTTTGGAAAAGAAAGAATAAAGTTGGATTTCTCAATGTTTTTTTTAAAAAACTTAATACAAATCTATGGTAATGAAAACAATGTGGTACTGGCATAAAGGCAAACATATAAACCAACGAAGTAGAAGTCAGAAATAAACCCTTGCCTATATGAGCAAATGATTTTCAACAAAGGTGCCAAAACCATTCACCAAGAAAGGACAAACAAATGTTGATGGGAAAACTGGGTATCAACAGACAAAAAAATGTTGGATCTTTACTTTACACCATATACTGCATTTTGCCATGTATAATGTGCACCCACATATTTGGCCCAAACTTTCAGAGAAAAAAATCTTTGTTTTAATTTTTTCATTCAAATTTTTCATTATATTTAGTTAATTGTTTTTGGTATTATAAAAAAATTTCAGCATTTATTTTTTAATATAGTATGGTATAAGCAATTTTATGTAACAAATAATTACAAAACCTAACAGATACAAGGTACAAGAAATTTTATGTATAATCTTATTTACATAAAAATGATTCTTGTATTCCATATTGCACATGGATATAGTTATTGATTTCTAGAGTTATACTTTTAGCTCATAAGCATAAATAAAAAATTAAAAACATTTATATAGATATGTATTTAGTATTACCCACATACACTCACAAATCTGGGCAAAAAATGTGTGCATTACACATGGCAAAATACAGAACAGAAACTAACCCAAAGTGGGTCAAAAACCTAAATCTACCCCCTAAAAATAATATAAACTCTTGGGAGAAATCATAGGGAAAACGTTTCATGACATTGGATATGGGAATGATTCACCGTACATTGCACCAAAAGAACCTAGGGAAAAAAAATTAAGGAAACAGAAAAATTGCACTACATAAAAATTGAAAACTTCTTTTCTACTACTCCCCCTTACACTCTGGTAATAACTAAACTGTTAAGGGGTGCAAATATATGGTGATGTATGGCGAACTCTGGGTGGACAACACACAATGCAATATATAGATGATGTATTATAGAAATGTACACATGAAACCTGTACCATTTGACTAACAAATGTCACCCTAATGAATTTAATAAAGATGTGAAAAAGTTTAAACTTCTGGACATCCAAGAATACAATCAACAGAGTGAAAAGGTAACTTATAGATATGGAAAAAGTATTTGTAAATTATGTATCTCATAAGGAGTTAATATGTATAATATATAAAGAACTATTTTGCTTTAGCAACAAAAACCAACAATGCAATTAAAAAATGAGCAAAGAATTTTAATAAAAAATTCTCCACAAAGACAAATGATCAAAAAGCACATAAAAAGATGCTGAACATCACTAACTATTAGTGAAACGTAAATAAATCTACAATGTGATACAACACACATTAGAATGGCCATTATCAAGAATAAATAAATAAATAAAACATAAATGTTGGCAAGGATCTGGTGAAATAGATACCCTTAAGTACTGTTTTGGAATATAAAATGGTACAACCTTTATGGCAAATAATACAGTGATTTCTCAAAAAATTAAAAATAGAATTACCATGCAATTCAGCAATTTAAAAGCATCATCTCAAATAGATATTCTTTCACGCATGTTTGTGGCAGCGTGATTCACGATAACCAAAAGGTAGAAATGACCCAAGTGTCCATCAACAGATGAATAGAATAACACAATGTTATATCCACATACAATGAAATATTCTTCAATTTTAAAAAGGGGGGGATGGGATAGTTTGGGCTGGGATATGATAGAATGGGCTGGGATGAGATGGGTTGGGATGAGAGGGGTTGGAAGACAGGGAGGGAGAGTGGAAGAATGGGAGGAAGAGAGAGAGGAAGAAAGGGAGAGAAGGAGGAAGGAGAGAGGTGAGAATGATGAAAGACAATGATAAAAAGAGAGAGACAAAGACAAACACCTGGTTTTGAATACTAGTTAAGCTATATGTTATATATAAATTTGTTAGAAAGTTACTTGATTTTTCACAGCCTCGTTTTCTGCATTGTAAGATATCTAGTTTTTACGTTTCTTTAAATTTTATATTAAAATCAATATGCAATTTATCTGTCTTCATTCCAATGAACAAAATCAATTTTTTCAAG
>PVJL010008694.1:35000-64235 GCA_004026885.1 Lyroderma lyra
AGACAGAGAGAAATTTATAGATGAACATCTGCTGAGTTGAAGATGGAGGAAGTGACCATGTGTCAAGGAAGGCAGGTAATCTAGAGAAGCTATAAGAGCCTGGGACATGGTTTGTGCCCTAGAACTTCCAGAAGGAACACAGCTCTGAGGACATTTTAATTTTACCTCTCTGAAAGCCATATCAGATACCTGTTCTTCAGAACTGTAAGATAATAAATTGTGTTGTTTTAGTCCACTAAGTTCATGTCATTTTATTATAGTGGGAGTAAGACACAAATACAGATATTTTGCAAATTCCTCAGTGAATTAAACAGTAAGACATTAAACTATTAAAAATAATAAGATATATGCTATTGGATGAAAAACAGCAAAGAAAGAAGCAATATATCATCAGGCTGGGGCTGTAACCTATATGGGAAACAGAGCTGGCTTCAGAGTAGACAAGAGTAAGGCAGCAGTAAAACTGTAAAGGTAATTGAAAGTCTGTCTACTAAATAGATAAGAAAATAAGTTATTAGTAGAAATAGTTTCCCCAAACTTCCTCACGAAAGCAAGAATCACCATGTAACATAAAAAAAGAAAATCCAATTATACAGCTAACCTCTATATCCTTGATTCTCAAGGACGTAGCATAAGTAAGAAACCACAAATACTCACACAGAAACATAAGAACTTAATTGACATATAGAGAATTTTGAGAACTTTTTTCTTTAATTAAATGAGAAAAAATTCGAAAATTTAAATAAAAAATCTGAAAGAGCATAAATTACTTACGGGTAAATTTGGCGGGAAACTAAAAAAAGCAAAGAAAAAGTGAAAAAGCCAAGAATTGTAAAACAATAGTTAAAATAAAGATGATCAGTCCAGAAGTCCCAATATCCTTCTACAAGGAGTTCTTTGGAAAGAAATGAGAAAAGTAAATATCTAAAGAATAACATAAGAGCATTTCCTAAATCTGAAGGAAAACATGAGGTTTCATATGAGGAAGTCCTACCAGGTACTAAATGAGATGAATAAAGAAAGACCTCTACCTCCACCAAGATTAACCAGAAGATCCTACTAATGCCCAGGAAAATCATGATATGTAGAAAATGATAGAGGAAACCAAGGTAATAAGGGAAGGACAGAGAGAGGAAGAAAGTGGGGGAGAAAGAGAAAGGGTTGATATTAAATTTCTTATTAATAACCTTGGATTGCAGAAATAAAGTAGTTTTCAAAGTTTTGGAGGAAATTTATTTTGAACATAGAATTCAATACCATCACCAAATATTAGCTAATATTGGTAGGCCAAGGATAAACTCATTTTCAGACTTGTAGGAATTTGCAAAATATACTTTCTAAAAAAATTGCTAGGATTACTAGGTTTCAGGCATACAATTCTACAGTGCATTGTCCAGTTGTTGTATAATAAGTTCCCCACCTAATGTGACTTCTCTTTCCATCACCTTATATTTAGCTTCCCCCCCTCCTCTCCCACCCCCTCCCCTTTCTCCCCTCCCTGACCCACTCGTCCCCAAATAAACATTAAACTATTGATTGTGTCCATGGGTTATTTGTTTGTTCATTTCTTTTTTCTTTGCTTTCAGTTTTATATTCTGCATATGAGTGAAATCATGCAGTTCTTTGTTTTTTCTGTCTGGCTTACCAGGATGGCTTTGAATGTAGCCCAATAAAAATACTTAAAATGTTAAAAAAAAGAAATTTCTATACCCTGGTTAAAAACACAATGTAACAAAACAAAACAAAATATGTATCAAAATAAAGACAAAGGTAGACATAAAAAATAAGAGTGGAACTTATCTAAATGCCCATTTGCAGAGAGGGCAGAGTGAAAACTAATCAGCAGGCTGAGTAAACAGACAGTTCAAAGTGAATGAGTCCATTGACTCTAATAAGAAAGCCTCTGGGTCATATGGTAACTCCATTCCCAATTTTCTGAGGATGGGAGAAGAGGACGGAGGGGAGCTAAATATATGGTGATGGAAAGAGAACTCACTCTGGGTGGTGAGCTTGTTATACAAGTTGATGATGCACTGTAGAATTGTACACCTGGAACTTACATAATTCTTGCTAACCAATGTCACCCCAATAAGCCTAACAATAAAAAATAAATGTTGAAGCCTGTAAAAAAGAAAAAAAGAAAAAAAAAGTAAGTCTCCAGCAAGAATGACATAGATAGAATAAGAGTCTGTAATAAGACTGAATGCTCTGCAATAATATAGTAAGAATGATGTAGCATTTCTCTGAGAAAATTTGATAAAAAGAAAAATAGAAACTTCATAAGAAAAGTAAACTGTTTAAGAAATGGACAATCTAACCATTAAACAAATTATAGTAACTTATAGAGGGAAAAGGTAAACGTTATTATTAAGTTTGCAGAATATCTAAAGACAGCTGACAGAATTTGGGAAGATAGAGCAGGGGAGAAAAGAGTAAGAAAGGTTTTGAGTTCCTATTATATTTACATTGGCAAGGAGTAATCTAAAGATTTATCTCAAAGATATAATATCTCTAAAAGAAAAAATATTTTAGTATGTGATTTAATTCATTGCAATTATAGAAATTTAAAATGATACCAAAACTTGGTAACTGGAGAAGTGCAGGGAAGGACAATGTAAATGAACTAAATATCTATTATTTTATTGTATATCAACAAATACTGTTTAAGTTTGATAAATCAAATAATAATTGTATATGCAAATGTAGAATTATATCAGTGACATTCAAATTAATGAACAGAAATAGTAAAATGAAGTGACCTCCAAGGAATGATACACAGTGGGATTGGGAAGGAGCCTAATTTTTCTCTTTTTTATAAAATGTGCTTATTAAAATGTATATGCATGCATTGAATTGATAAGAATTATTCTCATTGTGGGTTCAAATGGCAATTTTTCATCATTGATGTCATGGGCTTATTCTTCTAAGCTCTACCTAATATCTTTTCTCCCCTTACTTCATACTAGCAAGTCCCCTTCCCTGCACTCACCTCTTATACCCAATTCAAAAACGAACAAATTACAATTGTTAGTGCTGGTTAGTGAGACAAAAATCTTATTTGAGGCAGGGGGCGGGAACTCAGTTAATATTTGTCACTTACCCATCACCATTTCCCTCTTTCCTGCTGGAAATACACAACAGAAAGTCAAGATAAAGGAGTCTTCTTGTGAACACAAGACAATGCATAGTAAAAAACTACGTGCAAAAAATCACTGAGCAGAAAAATAGAAGAAACTTTAGCAGCCGATGGTGTCATGGAATCTCCTCTGCATTCGTTGCACCTATTTATATTAGGAAATAAATGCTCTACTGTTCAATGCAACTTAACTAAAATTCATACTTGATAAATTGAATGACAAAGAAAATTTGCAAAAACATAGAAAATTGATTTATTCTTAAAATAATGACATTTTCATCTGCCTTCTAATATATTTTCTTAACATTGAAAATATGAGCTGGCATTTGACTAAGCACAAGGAAAATTTCTATAGGCATAAGAAACATTGACCAATCCCTTATAATCATCAACTCAGTCACAACACACACAAAAATGATTGATGCTTATGTTTTCTCTAAAAAATTTCTCAAAATTTCTGTAAAATTTTTTGTATGGAATAGTGTATTTTTTTACTACAGAAACATCTCTAGGAGGAACCATTCCAATGCCATGCAGCGATCTTGGATTGAATGACACTGTGGAAATAGTGGACTTGGAGAGTACAGGCCCCTCTAGAGTGAAGTAAATGAGATAAAGAGATGGCTGCAAAATATGAGTGGAGAACGCAGCAGGCTTTGTCCACTCCCAGTGTGGCCTAGTACAAACTCTGTATGTCAGTTTTTATGACATTCTACTCTACTTAGAGAATATGATTCCTCCACTTCACTGGTTTACTAAAATTTAAGAGCCCGTTCAGAGTATGGGGCATGGCAGAATATTGGTATCTGTAAGCTCCAACTAAACTAGAAAGAAAAACTAAATTGTCTTGAAGATATTCCCAATAAGTTAATCTTCCAGCACCTACAGCACATGAGAATTCTAATAGGATACAAATCTACCTACCACTAGGAGGTTGGGGAGTCCTGTTTCTCTGTATATAACCCATAAGGCTTTGCTTAACCTTAGAATGTCCAATGTCCTACTAAACTATCTTTTTCACTTTGTTTTTCACTATTAGCAAACTGATTTTTTTTTCAATTTCATCATGATAGTCTCATTATCCTAGAAAATCTTACATATGTATTTATACCCCAATGTCTTTATTAAGAGTGTTAGCAGCTGATGCCTTTCCTCCTTACTTTAACCAGGTCAAGTACTATTTTTCCCTTATGACTTGAATTAAACTCCACAAACTTCAGGATACACTGAGACCAGTCATTTCTTTTTCTTTAACACACTACCATTTTGGAACATCAACTAGTATCAGGTACTGGGATTGATACAGAAGACTTAAACAGAAATATACTTCCAATTTTAAGAAATATACTTCCAATTTTAAGAAATTATTTTAAATACATAAGCTTTCTTACTGAAAATAACTAGAAACCTGATACTAATAATTATTAAAAGTTTGTGAAGTATCAGAGAGCTCTTTAAATATGAGTTTACATTTCCTGCCTTCAGAGTCTTTTTTTTCAGTGTTTAAGTATAGCCATTCTATTTTTTTCTTTTTCTCATTTATCTATCTATCTATCTATTTATTCTGACTCCGCTCTCTCCTCTGCCTCACCCTCTTCATCCTCTACCTCCCTCCTCCCACATTACCCTTTGGTAACCATAAAATAGTTGTCTGTGTCTATGAGTTTTTGTTTCTGTGCTTTTATACCACATATGAGCAAAGTCATATGGTCCTTGACTTTTTCAGTCTGAATTATTTCCCTCTGCATGATAATCTCAGTACTCATTCATGTTATCACAAATGACATCTTTTCATCTTTTATTATCGCCGAGTAGCATACAAGTATTCATTACATCTTCTTTACCCGGTCCTCTATTGAAAGAGACTTTGGTGGTTTTCATATCTTGGCAACCATGAATAATGCTGTAATAAACATCGCGGTACATATATCTTTACAGATAAAAGGTTTCAGATTTTTTTGGTTAGATACCCAAAACAGGAATTGCTGGGTCATATGGTGAGTCTATTCTTAATTTCCTGAGGAAGCTCCATACTGTTTTTCATAGTGGCTGTACAAATTTATATTCCCACCAGCCGTGTGTGAGTTTCTTTTTCTCCACTGCCTCTCCACCACTTATTATTTGTCTTGTTGATGGTAGCTATTTTTAACAGGTGAAAGGTGATAAGTCATTGTGGTGTTGATTTGTATTTCCCAAATAGCTTGTGAAGTTGAACATTTTTTTTATGTATATATATCAGTTGGCCATTTGTATATTTTCTTGGGAAATACTCAGGTTCTCTGCCCATTTTTTAATTGGATTTTTATTGTTGTTGTTCAGTTTTAAGAGTTCTTTATATATTTTGGATAATAGCACCTAATCAGAGGTGTTATTTGCGAATATCTGCTTTCATTTAGTTGGTTGGTTCTTTATTTTGTTGACTTCTTTTGCTGTGCAGAAGCTCTTCAGTTTGATGTAAGCCATTCATTTAATTTTGCTTTTACTTTCCTTGCTTTTGAGGTAAAATTCATGAATTCTTCCCTGAACTCAAAGTCCATAAATTTAGGATTGATGTTTTCTTCAATGCATTTTATGTTTCAAATTTTATAGTTAGGGCTTTGATCCATTTTGAGTTAATTCTGGTATACGGTGACAGTCGCAGCCAAAATTCATTTTTTTGCACATGGCTTTCCAATTTTCTCAATACCATTTTCTGAAAAGTCTTTCTTTTCTTCATTGTACATTTTTATATCTTTTTCAAAAATCATCTGTCTATACTGGGGTGCCAAAAATATGTATACACATTTGAAGAGATTTTTATCTATGTATTACTTTTCGCAGTTGCACTGAATTGTGGTAGCAATGTGTAATATAATTACACATATGACCCAGCAATTCCTGTTGGGTATCTACCCAAAAAAATTTGAAACCTTTTATCTGTAAAGACATATGTACCCCAATGTTTATTACAGCATTATTCATGGTTGCCAAGATATGAAAACCATCGAAGTCTCTTTCAATAGAGGACTGGGTGAAGAAGATGTAATGAATACTTGTATGCTACTCAGCGATAATAAAAGATGAAAAGATGTCATTTGTGATAACATGAATGGGTACTGAGATTATCATGCGAGGACGGGGAGAGAAAGGAGTAGTAGGACGCCGTAATTAGGACAGATCAGATGAACGGGGGGGTTTGAAATTGGGACAGGGCAGGGGGCTTCATGTTAATAATAGTAGTAATAAAATTAATGGTGCCTAGGATGGAGGATACACCTGCTAGGTGAAGAGAAAAGATTGTTAGGTCTACGGAGGCTCCTGCATGGGCCAGATTGCCTGGTAAGGGTGGTAAACAGTCCATCCTGTTCCAGCGCCTGCTTCAACTATTGAGGGTCATTCAAAAAATGGTGTTAATCAAATAAATGCTAGCATCACCATGTGACAGGCAGGACAGTAAAAATACGGCAGAAGCACAGTGGTCATTTGAGAAGTACATGACCGTTTTGAAGTGGTATTTGAAATTCGAGAATGTTGTTGGAGTTTCCCCACATTCTTCTGACTTAACACCCCTTTACTTCTACCTATAGGGTACCTTAAAGGATGTGATGTACCATAGAAAATCAGCTACAGTGGCAGTGCTTCAGGAAGAAATTGAAATGTCATGAGCAGCAAAACAAGTGGACACTTTGGTCAACATTGTTCAAGCATAGTTCACCTAAATCAGAAGTGTCTGGATGCTGATGATAACCACTTTGAGCCCCTACTATAATTGCAGAAGTCAAACATGACCTGTATTAATCTTTTGTTATTGATATATATGAAGTATTGCAATTTTAATATAGTTTTTCTTTCTTAAAATGTATATACATATTTTGAGGGCACATCCTCTTTGTATATGTGGGTATATTTATGGGTTTTCAATTTTATTCCATTAGTCTGAGTGTCTGGTTTTTTGCCAGTACCGTGCTGTTTTGATTATTGTTTCTTTG
Source organism: Lyroderma lyra (assembly GCA_004026885.1). NCBI lineage: Eukaryota > Metazoa > Chordata > Mammalia > Chiroptera > Megadermatidae > Lyroderma > Lyroderma lyra. The sequence goes on from PVJL010008694.1 coordinate 42,105, forward strand.
TGGTATAAATCGAAGTCAAAAGTGTGATATCTCCAGTCTTTCTTTTTTTCTAGGATAGCTTTGGCTCTTTGCGGTCCTTTGTAATTTTATAAAAATCTGATGATTTATCTATTTCTACAAAAAATTTTGGGATTTTAATGGGGATTGCATTAAATTTGTATATCGCTTTGGGTAATATGACCATTTTCACTATGTTGATTCTCCCAATTCATGAACACAAAATATCTTTTTATTACTTTGTGTCTTCCTTTTTTGGTTTTTGTTTTGTTGTTGTTTTTATTGTCAAATTTATTGGAGTGACATTGATCAGTAAAAATTACATAGGTTCCAGGTGTAAAATTTTACAATTCATTGTCTATGTGTTGCATTATGTTTTTATCACCCAGAATAAGTTATCTTTCCATCATCATATATTTGTGTCTCTGTCCCTTCTCCCCACCCCGCTACCCCTGGTGCCTTAACCCTCAAGTAACTACTAAATTATTGACTGCTCAGCTATAAGAAAAGATGAAATAGGGCCATTTATGATAACATGGATGGATCTTCAGATCATCATGCTAAGTGAAATAAGCTAGACAGAAAAAAACAAGAACATGATTCCATTCATATGTGCAACATAAAATTGAAAGGAACAATGGAACAAAACTCATGGATACAGTCAATAACTTTGAGTCTTCTTCAATTTCTTTTAATACTGTCTTATAGTTGGCAATGTATCTTTTAATGGTGTCTTACAGTTCACAGTGTATAAATCTTTCACGTTTTTGTTAAATTTATTCCTAGATATTATTTTTTTCATTGTAATTGCAAAAGGTATTGCTATTTTTGTTTTCCTCCTGTTTCATTGATAGTGTATAGGAATGGTATAAATTTTGATACATTGATTTTATATCTCATGACTTTAATATATTCATTTATTGTTTTAGTAGTTTTTTTGGAAGACTTCTTAGGTTTCCCTATGCAAAGAATCTTGAAAAAAGGGAAAATTTAACTTCCTCATTTCCAATTTTGATTCCTTTTATTTTTTTCTCTTGCCTGATTACTCTGGCTAGGACTTCCAATACTATGTAAAATAATAGTGAGATCAAGGGTCATCCTTGTCTAGTTCATAATTTAAAATAAAAGATTTCAGTTTTTCACTATTTAGTAAGGGTTTATCATATTTGGCCTTTATTATATTGAGGCACTTCTCTTCTATACCCATTTTATTAAGTGTTTGAATTATTAATAGATGTATCTTATCAAATGTTTTTTACATCATTTGATATAACCATATGTTTTGTATTTATTTTTGTATGTGATGTATCACCTTGATTTTTTTGTGTATGTTGAACCATCCTTGTGCCCCTGGAATAAACTCCACTTGATCATGATGTATAATCTTTTAAAGATATTGTTGTATTCACTTTCTTAGTATTTTGTTTTGAACTTTTTCATGTGTTTTTATTAGAGATATTTGTCCACAGTTTTCTTTTTCTGTGTTATCCTTATGAGGTTCCCTTAAGAATTGTCTATTTGTCATTGATCTTTAACAGCTTCAACATAATGTGCCTTGGAGAAGGCCTGTTAAAATTTCGGTAGTTAGGTGTTCTGTTTGCTTTTTAAATTTGAAGATCTAGTTCTTTCGTGTGTTTAGAAGGCTCTCACTGACTGTTTGAAAAGACTCCCTGTGACCTGTTTGCTTTCTTCTCCTATTGGTATATCCAATATTTTTATGTTGTTTTTTCTAATAAAGTCAGATAGTTCTTGCAAGTTTTTATCATTTCTTTGAACTCTCAAGTCTCTCTCTTCTTTGATCTGTGTCATTTCCATATGTCTATCTTCAATATCATTAATTCTTTCTGTCATCTGTTAGCTCTGTTACTTAAGCTAGCTATTTCATATTTCATCTCTTTTATTGAGTTCTTCATCTGCAGATTTTTTTAAAATTTCAATCTCTCTGTTGTAATTTTTTTTTATTCATGGATTTCTTTTTTGAGTTCATTAAACTGCTTATCTAAGTTTTCTTGACTTTTATTGAGTTTCTTCAGAACAGCAATCTTAAATTCTCCATAATTTAAGTCACATCTTTCTATGTATTTAAATTCATTTTCAAGAGATTTTTCATTTTCTCTCTGAGCAGCTTTGTTCTCTTGGTTATTCATAGCAATTAAAGTGTTTATCTCCCTGGGCATCTACAGAAGTGAATTCTGCAGCAAGTATATATGAAGAGGTACTTCTTTTACTTTCCTGTGAATATTTTTGAAGCACTAATTTTCTCTTACATTATTTCTTCTTGTGGTCAATTTTGTTTGAGGTGTACTTTTTTTTTTGACACTCTTGGCTTGGTTTCTGTGTACTACCCCTATGAAAGGGTGTGTTGGGTAACAGCACTTTGAGCCTCTGAAACGTCAAACCCAACAGCCAGAAACAGCAGCACCTGCTTGTTTCAACTGCCCCTTCTGATTTTAACTGAAATAATTTGAGGTGGGGTAATTAGAGGAGGTGGCAGGTGTTAGTTGTGGCTCCAGACAGTGACTAGGTAATGGCTGCTGCCAACTTGCAACTGTCTTACTTCTACAACTCTTTCCTGTCACTATAATTTTCTGCCCTTTGTGTCTGCTGCATGGGAACTATCTCTAGCTCTCAAGGTTGTAGATATACATGACACTCACAGCGACAGTTTCTTCTTGGGCTCACTGCTAATAACAAGATGAGGTGGTAGAAGTGAGCTCTGGGAGGGCAGGGAAGGAAGAGGAGGCAGCCAAGCTTTATGTCTTTCTCTTTTTCCTGCCACTGAGGGCAGTGAGGGCAATGCAGGCTTATGCTCTTCTGTATTTGACCTTTGCCCTGAGGTTTCTTCTCTGAGTGTTGAGTGCAGCCATAGTATATGCTGATTCCCTCTGGCTAAATGCTCCAGGCCAGAGAAGGTGCTCCCACTGTTGTCTCACTTCTTCTTTCTTTCCAGACCACAGTGAACTCCAGACAATGTCCTGTGGCTTCTGTCTCTGCACCTCCTTCTTTCTCCAGGGTTAGCAGTAAAGCTTCAAGCTGCAAACTGTGACCCTTGTTTTGGCATTCTCTTCTTTCCTTCTTCTCAGTTTGCTACAATTTTTTCAACTTCAGATATTTCAGTGGAAATGAGTTGGTTTCTCAGCTGTGATTGTGTGTTATTTAGGGGAGTCCTTTGTTGACTTATATTTGTTGAATTTGTTGTAACTTGCAAGGGAGAGTTCAAGGAGATCCCTTCATGCTGCCATCTTGGTCTTCTCTATTCAGGGTCTTCTTCAATAATTATGATACACTTAATTTACAATAATGAAATCCTACAGAAAATTGGATCTAATGAAGAAACACGTATTTACCACATTTTATTTATTCATTAGTCAGATGTGAGTCATTAAGGTTTATTCCAATTTTTAGCTATTAAAATTAATGTTTCTATAAACACGTATGTACAGGTTTTTTGTATGGACACATAAGAGGTCTGACAATTAAGTTACTAAACTCATCCTAGAAAAAGAGCTACGTACCTCATTACTGAAGATCACTATGGTAACATTCTATATTAGTGGTTCTCAACCTTCCTAATGCCACAACCCTTTAATACAGTTCTTCATGTTGTGGTGACCCCCATAAAATTATTTTTGTTGCTACTTCATAACTGTAATGTTGCTACTGTTATGAATCATAATGTAAATATCTGATAGGTGTTTTCCGATGGTCTTAGGCGACCCCTGTGAAAGGGTCGTTCGACCCCCAAAAGGGTCGCAACCCTCAGGTTGAGAACCGCTGTCTAAATACTTCTCTTGGGAAGCTATGCACCACACCAGTGCCTAGTCCTCCCTTCAAAGCAATTCTGAAATTTGTTTTTCTGGAATGTCCATCAGAGCTGTTGTTATATTATCTTGATGTCCTGAGAATCACCAAAATGTCTTTCTTTCAATATTTCCTTTATCTTCAGGTAAAGAAAAATGTAACTGGGGCCAGATCAAGTGAATAGGGAGGATGTTTCAATACAGTGTACTGGCTATAAACACTCTTCTAGACAGTGCTGTGTGAGCTATTGCACCGTGGTGATGCAAGAGCCATGAGTTGTTGGTGAAAAGTTGAGGTAGTTTTTGTCCAAAATTTTCATGCAGCCTTTTTAGTACTTCTAAATAGTAACCTTGGTTGAATGTTAGTCCAGTTGATACAAATTCATAATGAATAATCCTTCTGATATCAAGAAAGTTTAGCAACATCATCTTGAATCTTGATTTGGACTGACAGAACATTTTTGGTCTTGAATAATTAGCTGACTTCTATTTTGCACTTTAATGTTTTGTTTAAGGATTCTATTGGTAAATTCATATTTCATCACTAGTGATAACATGGACCATAACATTTTCTTGACTCTCCAAAAGATCTTGGCAAACTTCTATTCTCCTTTGCTTTTGTTCATTGGTGAGCTCTTTCAGGACCATTTTTGCACACACTATTCTCATGACAAGATTTTCAGTTAAGATTTTTCTAACTGTTACTCTATGTTTACTTGGTCTGCTATACTTCTCACAGTCAACTGACAATTTTGATCTACAATTTGAAAAAATTTTGATATGTTTATATCAGTTCTGCTCATTACTGATCATGCTGACCTTTCTTCACCAATGACACTTTCTCTCCCTTCAGAAAAATGTTTAATTTATTTGTATGCCACCCTTTTCTTCATGGCATTATCCTCATTGTCTTGGACGAATATGTCCCGAATTTCACATCCACTCTTGCCACATTTAACAAGAAATGTAATGTTTGTTCATTGCTTTAATCCAAGCTCCAACAGTCTCACAGTGGCACATAGAAACACACAACAACAATAATGAATGCCACTCAGTAAAACACCACCACTCATCAACACATATATAGCTGTGAAACACAAATATACCAAGGTTATAAAACCTTATTGAGTTGTTCGTACAGTGCTGCCAATGTAAGTGCACAGTGGCAAGTTTGTGAACTTAATCATCAGAACTTTTATGTCCAGTTCCCTTGAGTGTGTATCTGGGACTAGAATTGCTGGACCATCTAGTAACTTTACTTTGGAGAATTATCAGATTATAATCTTGCTGACAGGTGTGAAGTGTCATCTCATTGTAGTTTTGATTTTCAATGCTCTGATGACTAATGATGAACATTGTTTTGTGTTTTTATTGTCATTTTCATAGAAGAAATGCCTCTTCAGATACTTTGTCCAGTTAAAAATTGAATTGTGCATCTTTCTATTTCAAGAAAATTAAAGGTTTTGTTTATGCATACTCTATAAGTAAGTCCCAAGTCAGATATATAATTTTTATAAATGTCCTTTTAATTGTATTGATGTTGACCTTTTAAGCACTAATATTATGATAATGTATTTCTATTTTATCTTTTGTTGCTTATACTTTTGCATCATCTCTAAAAAAAATTGCCTAATTCAAGGTCACAGAGATTGACACATGTTTTCTTGTAGATGTTTATACTTTTAGATCTTACATTTAGGTCTTTAATATGTTTTCAGTTAGATTTTCTATGTAAAAATAGGATTCACACTACTATTTTTGGATGTGAATATCTAGCATCATTTCTTGAAAAGATGTTTTTTCCATATAATTTTTTGACACCCTTGTCAGAACACAGGCTCTCTTCTATTTTATTGATCATTATGCCTACTCTAATGTCCGTGATACATTGTTTTATTACTCTAACTTTGTAGTAACTTCTAAATTCAGAATATGTATTTTAACTTGTTCCTATTTTTCAAAATTGTTTTTGTGATTTTAAATTTCCATATAAATTTTTGCAAAAAAGTCAGTTTGTGGTATGATAAGGATTCCATTGAAAATTTGAGTCAATTCAAGCAGTGTAACCATATTAACAATGTAAAATCTTTCATTCAATAATTGTGAGCTGCTTTTTATATTTTCGTCTTTAACATTTAACAACATTTAATAATGTTTTGTAGTTTTCAGAATATAAGTTTTGTATTTCTTTGTTAAATGTGTTAAGTGTTTTATTATTTTAATACTAGTTAATATGGAATTTTTTCATTTCATTTTTGTTGTTGCTGTATACAGAAATATAATTGATGTTCACATATTAATTCTTTAACCTGCATGCATCATAACTAAAGTAATTCATTAGCTCTAATAGCTATTAGTAGATTCCTTAATATTTTATATATAAAGGATTATGTCATTTGCAAACAGAGAGTTTTATTTGTTCTTTCCAATTTGGATGTGTTGTATTTCACTTTTTGCCAAATTTTCTTGATTAGAATTACTATTGCAAACTTCATTAGAAGTAGCAAGAGCAAAGATTCTTGCCATGTTCCTCATTAAAGAGATAAAATATTTAGTTTTTCACCATTGAGTAAGTATATTAACTGTGGGTTTTTTCATAGGTATCACTTATCAAATTAAGAAAGTTCTTACCTAGTTCTAATTTTCTGAGTGTTTTTATCATTAAAAAGTGGTGCATTTTGTCAGACACTTATTCTACGTTCATTAAGATAATAAATGTAATTTGTCTTTTTATTCTATAAATGCAAGTTATTGCATAATTAAATTTCCAATATTAAGCCAATTTGCATTTGTAAAATAAATCTCACTTGGTCATTGTAGATAATTCTTTTCATATGTCCTAGATTCAGTTGCTAGTATTTTGTTTAGGAAAAATACATTTATATTTATAAATGCAATAGTTGGTAGTTTCCTATTACTTTTAATATCTGCATCTTACTTTGTTATCAGAGTAATATTGTCATTATAGAATGAGTTGGGAAGCAGTTCTATCTCTTCAATTTTCAGGAACAGTTTGAAAATTGGTATGAATCGATTTTAAAATATTCAATAGAATTTATCAGAAAAGTCTTCTGATCCGGGGTTTTCTTTGTGAAAAGTTATTTGATTACTAACTTAATTTATTTATTATATGTATTTTAAAATTTTCTATTTATTCTTGAGTCAATTTAATATATTGTGTATATTTCTAAGAATTTGCCAATATTATCAAAGTTATTTAATATGTTACCATACAAACATTTCTAAAAGGTTGATAGTAATATACTTCTTGTATTTTTGATTTTAGTAATTTGAGTCTTTTACTTTCTGGGTCAGTGCAGCTCAATATTTCTAAGTTTGGTTGATCTTTTTGAAGAATCATTTTTGCTTTAATTTTCTGATTCATTAATTTTTATTCATTTCATAATTTTGTTTTGGGTTGTAGGTATTTTGTTGTTGAGTTATAAAAATTCTTGAAATAAGGGAGTTCCCTGGTGGTGGAGTGGCTAGGCTTTAGCACTCTCAATGTTGTGGCCTGGATTCGATTCTCAGCCAGGGAATTACCCCCCGCAAAAAAAAATCTTGAAATATTTTGATGCTAACCTATATCAGATAGATTATTTGAAAACATTTTCTTTCTTTCCATGGGTTGTGTTTTCACTTTGTTGATTGTATCATTTAATGCGCAGAAGTTTTTTTACTTTGATGTAATCTAATTTATCTATTTTTTTTCCTGGGCTTTTGGTGTTGTATTCAATAAATAATTGCCAAATCCAAAATCATAAAGCTTTTTCTCCTAAAGTTTTTTGGACTTCTATACTTTAAATGTTATGTCGAAATTTTAAATTAATTTTGGGTTAATTTTTGTATATGAGGTAAGGTAAAGTATCAACTTCATATTTTTGTATTTGAATTTCCAGATTTCCCAGCACCATTTGTTGAACATACAGTGGACTCTCAGTTAACCAGCATCCATGGGGATTGGTAGATGCTGAATAAATGTAAGTGGACTGTCTGTTAACTGGCATTCAAGCAACCAGCGCTTTTAAGCAACCAGAAAAATCTCTAGCAACCAGCAATGCCGGTTGCTTAAGATTGCCATTTGCTTGAGTTCTGGTTAATGGAGAGTCTATGGTGCTATTTCTTTCATGTGAAATGTTTTTAATACCCTTGTTAAAGCCATTTGACCATATATGATAGGATTATACATTTGCTTTCTAAATGAGTTAAAAAGTATGCTTTTATACTGTTCATTTTTTTAAAATAAAAAATTACTGGTGTTCATTGATTTTTTTTGTAGAATCAGATTTCCATCTTGGTTTGTCTTAAGCTGGTAGAATTTGTTTTTTAATATTTATTATAAGGCAGGCTTGCTGACAATGAGTGCTGTCTTAATTTTTGTTGATCCAGGAAAGGCTTTGCTTCAAAGACTCTTTTTAGTTACTAATCTTGGCATGTTAGTAATCTCTGATATTTTCAGTTTACCATTCTCAATGTGGAGCCTCTGGCCTGTGAGTAAGCTGTGGAAAAGCTGGGATCCGTTTCCCAATATTCCCAGCTTACTGCACCTGGGCTAAAGAATTTCTTCTATGAATTCAGGCTGGGAGGAGGGAGAGAAACCCTGAACTTCTGGCCATGCTTACCGGAAATTGAGTCTCTTCAACTTAGAATTACTCCTCTCAACTCCCAGCAACATTCAATTAAGTCTTGATTGCAAGCTAAAGGGAACCATATCTTCTTGGCTATACTTGTCTGAACTGAAAGGAACCCTGTTTTCTTGGCTCAGATAATCTGTCTTGACTAGAGCTCCTGTCAAGCTGAGTTGGGCAGTTGGAAGGGAGATTGAGAGTGTCTTGTGGTTCGAACAACACAGATTCTTGTTCTTACTACATTTTTTAATTTTGTGAATTAATGTCACTTCTATATACACTTACATCAATTTTGAGAGACTATAAATGGTTATTTTATTAAATAGTTTCCATAAGCAGCTCTTGTTTTACTGTGGAGTGGTTCTGCAGAACTCCTCCCACTATCATCCCAGAAGTTGAACTCAGCCAGTTTTTTAAAATAAAAAACTAGTTTATAAAACTAGTATTAGGTTTATAGGAAAATTAAAAGGGTGATGTAGGTATTTCCCATGTATCCCCTGCTTCGCACATGTATAACTGCCCCTTTTATCAACATTCTTCACCAAAGGGGTCCATTTGCTACGATCGATGAACACACACTGATGCATTATAATCACCCAGAGTGCATATTTTACATTCAGTCTCCCTTAGTGTTGTACATTTCATAAGTTTGGACAAATGTATAAGGACACGTATCCATCATTATAATACCATAAATCGTATTTTCACTGCTCTGAAAATCCTTTGTGCTCCACTTATTTATCCCTTTCTCATCTTAACCTCTAGCAGCCACAAATCTTATTCCTGTTTCTATAGACCTCCCTTTTCCAGAATGTCCTATATCTAGAACTAGGCAAGGTGTACCTTTTACAGACAGTTTTCTTTCACTTAGCAATTTGCGCTCAAGGCCACCTCTTCCTTTTGATGGCTTGGTAGCTACTTCCCTGTATGTGTTAAGTAATAGTGCAGTCTTTGTGTTCCTTAATTTATTTATATATTCACCTATTAAAGGAGAACTTATTTGCTTCCAAGTACTGACAGTTATGAATAAAGCTGTTATTCACATCTTTGTGCAGGTTTTATTCTGTGGGCATAAGTTTTCGACGTTTTTGGGTAAATACCGAAGAGTCTTACTGCTGGATTATATGGTAGGAGTTTAGTTTTGTAAGACACCACCCAGCTGTCCTCCAATTGTGTTTATAACATTTTGTGTCTCTACCAGAAATAAATGAAAGTGCCTCAAATATGTTTTTAAAATATGAAGAATTAAATACAGTTTTATTGTTGTGTTCCCAATAAGAATATGTAGTTATATCTCCTGTATAAAGAATAAAAGAAAGTTATTTGTAATATAATAAAGTTTATTCAATATTTGAGAAAAATATATTATCACAGTGAAAGTATGAATATTTAACCACCATAACAGTTTCCGGGAAATATAAGTAAGTTAATATTATTTTTAGTTATTATATTTGAAGTAAATTATAAGCAATATTTAAGAACAATGCTAAATGGTTATACTATTTAATTATCTACTTTTTTAAAGCTACACCCTCATCCATACCAACTTACAACTTTCTTTGATAAAAAAAGAAAAAAGAGAAGAAAACAAAACAAGAAAACACAGTAGTTGACTTAGAATTTGAAATCCAAAACTTTCCCAACTGTTACAATGAAAAACATTCGTGTAAATAATTTATCAGCAAAAGTTGATATTGGGAGTATTTGAAGTATTATCATTTCACACAGCAGTTGTGTGAAGCTTAAGTTATGTAACTTGAGACTTTTAATTTTTAACAAAATAGGAACAAATGAAACATCATAAACTACAACTATACAATTAGTATAATTTTATCAACTCTTTATTCCTAGCTTCAACTTGCAACACTCCAGTGTTACCTCTTGTCACATCGGTGACTAGCTGTTTATCCAAAGGAATGAAATATTAACCAATCCATTAGATGATTAGTTTCCTCTTTAAATGTTAGTGCCTACTTCACTTTTTCGGATTATTTGTTACTGTTTCTCTGTTAAAATGTAAATTTTAAAAATAGAAAACCATTCAAATGGTAAGAATTTTAGACACCAATCTGGGATGCTGTGGGGGTATAAGGGAGTTTATTAGGGAACATCATATGTCGCTGATAACTACTGTATGTTGCCTCCTGGTGAAGTAGAGCTTCGGAGTGGAACTATCAGTAGGCAGAAAGCAAGGTGGCGAAGGAAGAATTAATCTTCAGAGAAAGATAGTAAAAAGTAGAGATGTCTTCTGTTAAGTGCTGTCTGGTCCTCAGAAGGCCTGGAAATGGTACACGCCTGGACTTCAGTTAAGAGACTGAATAGAGAGGCAGGGAAGATAACCATAATCTGACCATTTTTTTTCAAGATAAAGCCATTAAGTTACCACCTTTTTCAAATCCACATGATGTGATATAATTGAAAGAGTCGGGCCTTGAGGATCAGGGAGAGTGTGCTTGAAACTGCTCCATTCCTGTTGTGTTCTTGTCAAGTTACCCTTCCTGCCTTTTCCTAGAGAGTCTCAGCTCTGGCTGTGTGTGGGGGAGTGATGTTAGCAACATAAAAGAGCAAACTTCAGTCTCTTCTTGATTCCTCAGAGACACTAATTCCACAGCAATACATGGACTGATTTCTATTATGAGGAACCCCGACAGAAGTTAAGAAGTCTTGCATCTTATGTGAGCACAACACCAGCTTCACTGAAGCTGGTAGGAACATGAATGGTATCCTTCTGACATGTCTTTCTTCTTGGTTCGGTATCACGTGATCAGGAAGAAATTCCAAGCTCTCACTTTACCCCTGAGCAAAGGAGAAGGAAACTGGATCATATGTCAAAAATTCTGATTCTTTGGGGGCTGCCTGAGAAACTGGTTTGCACATCTTCTGCCCCTGAGTACTCACTCATAGGGCCCAGAATACTCTAAATGCTTGGGAGGCCACTGACAACAAAATAGAGCTTGTCAGCATGCTGTGATACAAAAGAGAGGTCAGTCCAGCTTGGCACCCTCTCCCTCAGGGGTAAGGAGACAAGTAGAACAGGTCAACACTTTGAATATAATCATAGGAGGCTGCCCAAGGGAATGGTTTCTGTCTCACCAGCCTCAGAAAGATAAAAGACCCAACAGAATGTAGATGCCTCGGGGCTTCTGAGAACAAAAATCATGAGCTCACTGCAATGATGCTTCTCCAGAGGACATATGGTAGCATATACAGACACCAGAGAGAACAAAAGATCATGAGTTCCTAAAAAAAGATTCCTCTAATTATAATCTACATGGACACATCCAGAGAACACCCATCTGTTAAAAAATATTGAGAGGCCCCCAGAATCTTTAGCCAGGGTGATTGGTGAAAGCCATTCCTTGCACAAAGCCAGTGCATAAAAACTGAGAGAGGCAACTATTTTATCAAATGCACAGATACCAACATAAGGTTATAAGGAATGTAAGGCAATGGGAGAAAATGGTTCAATTAAAAAATAAATCTTCAGCACTGACCCTAAAAAAAGGAGGTATATGAATTATCTAATAAAGTGTACAAAGTAACAGTCATAAAATTACTCAATAAGCTTATAAAAAAATGATGCATGAATAAAATGAGAAATGCCACAAAGAGATGGAAAACATCAAGAGTAATCAAACAAATGTTGGTGATGTAGAATGCAGTAACAGATGAAAAATTATCTAGGGGTTTTAATAACAGACTTAATAAAGCAGAAGAAAGAGTTGGCAAACGTGAATACAGATCAATTGACAGCATGAGTAGCAGCAACATAAGAAAGGAATTAAAAAAAACTGAAAAGAAATCATAGGAACTAATGGCACACTATTAAGAATATCAATATACACAATATGAGAGTCCCAGAAGAACAGAGAAAATGGGACCGCAGACTTGTTTAAAGAAATTATTGCCCCCAAATTTTCAAATCTGAGAAAAAAAAGAACATTCAGTTAAGAGCCTAAATGATTCTAAATAAGATCATCAAAGAAGGCCACACCAAGACATATGGCATCCAACTGTCAAAAGTCAAAGGCTAAGAAAAAAATTTTAAAGCAGAAAGAAAAATAGGATTCATGATGTGCAACAGAATCCTCATAAGACATAGTGAAATTCTCAACAGAAACCTTGATCCAAGAGGGAAGTTGAATAATATATTCGAAGTATTTAGAAAAAAATCTCAAGCAGGAATGCTATATCTGGCAAAATTTTCCTTCAAAAATGAAGGGAGATAAATACTTTATCAGATCAATGAGAGAGAGAGTGTGTCACCACTAGACCTGCCTTATAAGGAATGTTAAAGGAAGTTTTCCAAGACGGAAGGAAAAAATGCTAAACAGCAACATGAAAACATGTAAAAGTATAAGCCTTTCTGTTAAAGATAAGTACCTAGAACAATACAGAATATATGGTAATATTACAATGGTGGTGCATAAATCACTTTTAATTCTGGTATAAAAGTTACAAGACAAAAGTATAAAAACTATAAAATATGTTAATAGATAAACACGGTAATTTGCAATATCAATAACGTAATGTGTGTGAGGGGAAGAAATAAAAGTATAGATTTTTAATGTGTATCTTACTGAAGTTAAGTACTTATCAGCATAAAATAGATTGTTATAACTATATGTTTCATATACATTTTTTAGCAACCACAAAAAATACATATAGAAGATTCACAAAAAGAAAATGAGAAAGAAAGCAAAGCACACCACTACAAAAATCAACAAAACACAAAAGAAGACATAAATTGAAGGAATAAAAAAATGGTAAGACATGTAGAAAAGAACTAAAAATGTCAATAGAAGTATTATCCCTTTCGATCATGAGAGTCAGCCCTGAATAATACAAACTACCCTACATAATTCCTGAATTATAGTAGGTGCTCAGCAAATAATAGTTTTCTGACTGTCTCATCTAACTTTTCTATATTTACATGTGCTAAGGAAGTGAACAGAAGCTCATTCATTTTTATATTTGTAGAGTCTAGAACAAAATCTAATACTCAAAAAATATTTCTTGAATAAACATGAAGAGAAAAGATCTAGTATATTAAAATTTTCACTTAGATATGGACAGATTTTGTCCATGATTGTGTAAAGAAAGGGAACCATCATTGCAAATTTATCTTCTGTGATAAATTGTCTCTTGGGTATGTTAGCAACATTATATCATTTAGTTCTTAACAACAAACACATATGGTAAATATTGAAGTTTTTTCCCATGATCACTAAAAAGAAGTTTGACAATTTCCCAATTTCACCTCAAATTTGTCTTTTGTGCTATATATTTTAATATTTTTTAAAAATGTTTTTATCAACATATCACCAAAAACTTAGTTCCAGTATTGGGAAAGAAATTTTAAATAATTCCTGTGATTGCCCCTCTTTTTCTCTCTCTTCTTCATATTCTCAATTTTATTCAGTCAACTCTTCTTGAGAACTATTTGAGAGAAGGGATTTTTTTCTTTATTGTAGAGATGGTATTAAAGATTATATTTGGGATCTGGAAGCAAATGAAATAAATTTGTATCTGACTTCAACTACACTCAACCCCACAGTGGTTGTGATTTTGAAAAAGTAGCAAAATTTCTATGGTTCTCACTCTTCTCAATTATAAATAAAGTGGATAGAACCTGCCTGTTGAGAGTTTAGCTGAGCTACTCTTTGATATTACAGCAATAGCAGTCACTTTGTTTAGCCCGAGTTATCTGCTGGGGCCTTAAACTGACTTCTCCTCATACAAGTATATGCCCTAGGTAACAACTCAGAGTCACAACTAGATGTAAGCTCCTGATATGACAAACTAACACTCCTTGTGATTAACAGTCTCTCTTCTTCCCAGGGTCTTCTGCAGGTGTGCCTCTTAGATAGGATCTTTATGGAGCCTATGACAACCCTCCGTGAGAGAGGCTTGAGGAGTGGGGTGAAAAAGGTGAAGAAATTAACAAGTACAAATTGACAGTTACAAAATAGGGATATGTAAAGTAATGCATGAGGAATATAGTCAACAATATTGTAATAACTACATATGGTGCCAGGTGGGTACTAGACTTATCTGGGGAACAAGTTTGCAAATTATGTAAATATCTAATCACTATGCTGAACACCTGGAACTAATACAAAATAATATTGAATGTCAACTGTGTTTGAAAAGTAATTAATTAATTAAACTAAAAAAACTTTTTAGTTTGAATCAGCCAATCCAGTTTTAGCCTGGAAATCTTTAAGCACTCCACCCATAGGCTCTTATAAAATCATGTGTGCCAGGTTCTCGAAAATCTTTCAGCTGCCCCCTGCCTCTACCTCCCTCTGTGGCCCATCAAGGCATATCCTATACTTTTTCCAGGACCTGGAAACAATAAATGTTTCTGTTTCATTCCCTTTAGAGTTTTTTTGGTTGTACTCTGGTTCATCATCTGATCTTAGGGGCTACTTCACAAATGTTAATTAAACAAAGTCATAACACTAATAAAATTTTTGTACTAATTAAGATGATTTGCATATGACCTTGGCAAAATGTTTTATACATAATAAAAATTAAATAGAGATTAGTTATTATACTATAATTCTGGATAATAGAATAGTTAGTAAAGATATTGTAGTGATACTACATAGTTTTGGAATACAATAAGGGTATAACTTAAATAAATAATTTGGATACAATATATTTAAAAAATAAGATTTTGTCTACTTCTTTAAGGTACTTGAGTACCCCACTATATAATTGTTTTATAATCCTCAAAAATTGTTCCCATTTATACCCTGTTAATCAATCCCTTTACGTGCACCTTTATTTTGTGGAAATAAGTGCGTGTGATGCAGAAGTAAAAAGGTAAGACATGATTCTTGGGGCATGGAATTACTACTTACTATTTAAGAGTTTTATATACAAAACACATGATTTACAAAGAATTTTTTCTAATGGTTAAATATATTTAATTTTTTTAACATAATTGAAGACCAACATACTTTTGATTTTTACCAGGAAAAAGAAGGAAAATATAAACAAGAAAGTTGAGAATTGAAGAACACTGGTATGAATAGTGGAAATACATCACACTAGGAGAAAGCCACATAAATCATCAGGATTTCCTGCTGACTTCTATTAACTCTCAAAAATATGATAATTATTAGACACTTAAAAAATTATGCCATTCTCATTGTGAGATTGTTTTAATTCCTATTCCACAAATATTATCTCTCTGATCTTTAGCAAGTAAATCAAACCTTTGAGGCCTGACTTTGTAATCATTCTCTCTAGAACTTTATTAAATTCACTGTTTTGTATCTGTCCTAAAAATGGTATCTTTTCAAAGCATGCTTCTCACTTACTAAAGATCAGATGCAGCAAAATTTTCTGACCTTTGAAAATGTGAGTGTAATAGATCGAAGAATAGAAATCAAACAGGAGATGGATGAAATAAACTATTTTTATGACAATTGTTGACCTTTCCTGTAGCTACAAATTCTCAGATAATTTTTTTCTTGATATCCAAGGTCATTAAGCAACAGAACAGAGACAGAGTCAGACTAACTCTATCTGCCATTGTGGGTAATGATTTTCCACTTGTCTGTGATTTCAGCTATGTGACAGATATGTGGCTTTGGGAGAACTTCTCTTTTCCTCTCGAACAAGTGTGCCAATTCAGCTTCATTACTTATTTTTTCAAAGGCAATTCTACTTCTAGGATTATATTTTAGGAGGTAAATTATGCAAAGTGTCCCAGGAGTGAATTACAACATTTTGGATCCAGGTTCTTATAAAAGAAAAGATAAAGAGGACATGTAGTGGGTAAAAGATGTTGATTAATACATATGCAGGGATTTGTCTGTGTCTCTGACTCCTACCTTCAATTCCATTAATTGATTTTATGGTTTGAACATGTTACTTTTGCAAATTTTTTTAATTCCTTTGCATGAGCAAAAAATATATGAAGGATATTTTTGAGAGATTCAGAATTGTTCTTACAAAGATGTCAAGTGGTTCCCTGCTCCGCCCAATTCTTCTCTGGGTACAGGCTTCCATGGGGAAAGCCCATGATTCAAGGCCCATGGAGGGAACTATGGATATTAGGGTCACTAGTGAATATTGAGTGGAGGGTATGGTAAAGACTGCTGATGTCAAATTAAGAAATGATGATAGTAGAGAAAGGGAAACGGATGTGGGCTTCATAAACTAGGCACAGAGGCAGGTAAGTACGGGAAACTTAGAAAAAAATGAACTCTTGGTGTTGTTGGTGACATTTGAGCCCAACTATAAGCTTGTAGCTGCATGATTGCCTGAATGGGCAAAATAATTGGATGGATGCAAACTGAAATTCTATTCATATAAAGTTATTCAGTATTAACCTATAAAAGTTTGGTTTACTTCCATGAAGAGCATTGTCAGAGAGGTACCCTTGTTATCCTAAAAAGCCACTCACTTAAAACAAAAATTCTGTTACTTGTACAATCATTTTTAGTTGCTACTCTTAATGAAATCGAAACATAGAGTAATTATTTTTGTGAAAAGAAGAACCAGACTTAGAGAAAAACATAGTTTTTATAGAGCACTAGCTACTTGACATTAGAAAAGTTAATCCACTTCAATTAATTTACATAAAATGGGTATTAGAATGTCTTCTTCACAATATTATATATAAAAAGCTATTGTTATATTTATTAGTACAGAATTGGTACAGTACAAAATATCAGGTGAAACTCTGAATGAAAAGTTGTGATTATGTAAAACAAGGCATTAGTTGGGTGAGAAAAAGAGAGTACACTACTGCAGCTGTGAGCTAGAGTGCAATGCGGCCAGAGAGAGTCCAGGAGTGTGCCCAGAGCCAAGTAGAAAAGGTTGTTTTACAAAGAATCCATTGGAACTTAGGAAGTCATACTTGTTCTGTCACATTTTCTTTCAGTTTCATCATGGACCACATCTGCCTCATAGAGTGACCCTGCAGAACTGAGTTACGTTATCGCTGATTTCAGATACAACAACAGCCTTTGACTTTATGTTCAGATTTCCTATATGATAGTCTCAAGTCTTACTCGAAAAAATTAAAAGATTTTGGAATCCATTTTCTATCCCTGCACTGACCTTCAGAATCCTGATATAACAGTTAAGCTATATATTGTTTTGAAGATTCTGTGATAAATTAGGAGATAAGAGGAAGGCACCGTACTTGAAGAGAAAATAGTGAATTAGCAATAAGTGATTTCATTTTATGGTTCACTCCTCCATATATCCTTCAAACACTAATTAACAAAAGCCATAGATTAACCTTGCCTGATGAAACAGTTCAATTAAAGTTCAGCTACAGTTATATTAAATGGCTTACCTGGGAGATTCTGTGACATAACATCATATTAATATCAGAGAGAAAAAAATAAACCGATTATCTGTCATATTGGAATAGTTTATAATAAATCCTTAAGGATTTATTTTACCTGTACTATTATTAATAGTAAACAAACATAGTTTTCTAGGAGATATTGTTGAAATCAGTCAGTTTTATTCAGTGACATTGGACATTTCCAGATTTTTTTTTTTCTTTTTGGTATGTGGGTAGCTCCCTGGCTGGGAACATTTCCAGATATTTGACCATAGAATATTCAAGAGAAATGAATAGTAACAGTAACATTCAAGACTTGTGTAAAAACATCTAGTTTTCAGTAGTCATGTTTCTGTCACTGTGGAGACAGATAATAAGGTCCTTTCCCCAAAAGTTAGTGATATAAGAAAAAGAAAATGATAAAGAAATACTGGGAGAATTCTATTTAAATAAAATATATATGCATACAAGATAAAACAGGTAGAGGAGGAAACGTCTGTATTGGAATTTGAGAGATGAAATATAAACATATCTTTGTCAAATGGAAGTCAGAGGATAGGAGTAGGAAAGAAAATGTCAGCAAGTGTAAAAGCAAATTAGAGGAGAAAACTCAGAACATGGCAACCAGTTCAATTAATTCTTGTTCATAAGTGAATGGACTGTATTAATTCTTTGGTTTCTTGATCATTTTATTGGTACTTTGCATAGTTTATGTAAGGCATTTATAACTGATCTTTATGTGTTAGATTATTTAATGTGCAACAGTGCAACATCAAATGGTATCATCATGAAAATAAATTCAAATTATATTATTTTTTAAAAATTGAATAAATATTGACTAGCTTCAATAATTGACATTATATGTAATTATTACAATCACGTGTCATCACAAATTTTCATGAAATGAAGTTTGAGAAAGCTAAGGTCTAGTCACATGTTAAAATACAGGTGAATGTACTGACAGTTGTCCATGGCTGTATTCCACACCTTTTTAAGATCACTGACTGCATGGAGAGAGAGAAAAAAAGAGACAGAAGGAGAAATAATTGTTTGGCTTGACAAGAAGCAAAGGGCTTTCAGAAATGCATACATATTGTTTTGGGCTCCATTCTTATGAGTAGAGAGTAATTGATATACCTCACAAAACTTCTCAGTGGAAATCAATGTGGCTTATCTGTCGTTCGGTCCATGAATCACAGTAGGTATGACATTGAGCACAGTTAGTCAGAGGATATGCCCATGCAGCCCATCTGGGCCATGGATGGATTATCAGTCTTTTATGTATTTTGATTATCTTATCTCAATATATGTTTCTTATTTATTATTAAGCACAGCCTGTATGGATGCCATTTTATTTTTTGTTTTAAATATTGAAATAGAGTTTAATGGGCTCTGTTCTAGGCACACAGAACTATATGAAGGAAAACCCAATGAGCTATTTATTTTTTGAAAATCCATATACTAAAAAAAACCAAGAAGATCTGAATAAGCCATATGACTTTTTGTGTCTGCATGTGGAGGACCTCAGAATACACTTGTCCTCACGTTCTCCCTCTATATAGCTCCCTTTGTCCTCCATCTTGTCCATACTTATTCTAATAAGGATACTGCCATATATACTTAATATATAACAAAGTATTTAAAATCATTTCAAATAAAATCTCTCTTGAAACATTGATTTAGTGAACAATCCATTTATTTTTCAGGGATGTTTTATAAATATTTGTGGATAGCATACAGCAGAACTCTCTTATCTTCAGTAACCAATGAAGGCTAAAGTTGCATTTGAACTAGAATTTATATTTCCCCTCCTCAGAGCATACTTTCAGTTAATGCCAAGGGTCATGTCTTTCTGGTTTGCCAACTACGTACGAATAAAACTAATTTTGCTTCTTAGAAGGGTCTTCCAGATTTTTTGATGTTTTTGTTGTTAACAAAATGAATTGATAGTTGTGTTGTGATATTGAACGCAGCATAACTCTCATCCTTTCAAGAAATGTATCTGAAGATACTCTTGTATATATTAGGAAAAAATCAATTATAAATAAAAATATTTTTTAAGGCTCTTGAAATTTCTCTTTCATGATTGCACCATGCTTGCTTAAAGATAATGTATAGTCCCTCTGATTTGATGAGATTATCATGTTAAATCTTTACTTATATATATTTTTGTATTCTTAATTTAATGAATTTAGCCAGGTATATTTTAAATTAAGCTACATGTAATTTTGTAACCACATTTGACATTTTATTTTTCTATTTCTCATGGTATTTCTTTAGTTGTTGACTGACATATAGTACAGTTAGACAAACTATACATTCATGACTATTATTTATAACCTTTAGAAGTATGCATCATTATTCTTTCCTGCTTACTCATATTAAATTTTCTGCTTTTGCTTACTTTTGATTCATAGTTACCTGGTATTTAATTTTTTTAAACTATGTTTAGAAATTTTTTAGGTTAATAGCAAAATTTAAAGAAGAGTATATAGGTTTCTTAAATACTCTCTTAGCCCAAACCTGTGTAGTCTCTTCTATTGCCAATATCACTCACTACAGTGGCCCATTTGCTACATATCAAAGGTCATCTAAGTTTTCCCCTACATCATCTTCTAGGAGTTTTATGGGTTTGTGTTTAAGTCTATTCCATTTTGTGAAGAATGCAAATTTTGTGCAGAGATTCATTTTATTTTGCAAGGAAATATTCAATTGATCCAGCACCATTTACTGAAAAAACTGTCTTTGTGCTATTTTATTGCCTATTTGTGACTGGGTGACTCCACAGTTTTTAAGTTTTAAGTTGCTTACACTGTGGCACCAGCAATTTGGTGTTACAGTTCAGGTTTTCACTTGTTAGAATGCAGTGGTGCTTTCCAAGTTTCTAACATTGGAACTAGAAACTGGTGGTCTCCTCTTACCATTTCTTTATTATTTCTTTTAACCTTTATAAATCCTCTGTGTGTGTATGTGTGTGTATTTTGTGATCCACCAGTTCCAGATGTATTTTTCTGTCACTTATATTCTTCTTCTATTTTCCTATTTCCCATTGGATGCAGGAAATCGTATTTTGCTACTTAACATTGTAATTCTTTTTCCATTCTTATTCTTATTCTTATTCCATTCTATTAATCTTACTTATGTCTATGTTTCTCTATGAAATTCAAAATGTAGCAGTAGGTATATCTTCCTCTTAAGACAAGTTACCTTAGTTTTTGTTAAATCCCAATATTCAACCTTTTGGTTACCATCAAGAGTTTTAGTTTATAATATTATCAACATAATCTATTTTGCTTTTGCTATTTTGCAAACAGTATGCTTTTTTAAGTCACTTACTTCTCTTTACTTGCCATTTATTTTGACGTATCCTACTGAGTTGTTTTATACTGGGTGGAGATATTTGCTCTGTGATTATTTTGTTTATTGTAGAAGAATATTCTTTAGATTGTTTTTTAATATGAATCTGTTTGTGGTAAATTCTGATTTCGATATTCTTAGATGTTTAGATTTATGCCCATGAATATTTTTGCTGAATAAGTATTGAACTTTAATCCAACAAGATTATTTTGTTGTTATTTTATTTTTGTCTGTGTCAAATATTGGTGTTTGAAAAGTAATCTTCTGGTCAAACCCTCGTTTCTTTGAAGATAATCTGTCTTTTGTATCTAATTGTTTTTAAAATGGTCTCTTTACTATGTTTTCTCTAGTTTCAAACTAATGTTTTGAGTATGGGTTTCTTTATATTTTTCTGCTTAAGAATTACAGAGCTGATGGATTTTTGTGGATTGATATTTTACATCTGTTATGAAAATTTTTTAGCCATTTACTTTCAAATATTTACTTACTCTTTATCTTCTGGGTGACTCCAGTTTGACTTTTATTAGAATTTTGACTTATTTATTTTTAATTGATTTTGTTTTTATTGAGATATGATTAATATATACCATCTTATTGTCTAACTTGTACAAAATAATTTGATAGATGTATATGCTGTGAAACAATCACAACTATAAATTTAGTTAACATCCATCACCTTAGATAGTTACAAGTTTTTTTGTATTAAAAACTTTTCAGATCCACTCACCAATTTTCAAATATATGATGCAGTATTGTTAACGGTAGTCACCATTTTGCACATTACGATACTAAAACTTGTACCTGAAAGTATGTACCTTTGACAACCTTCACCCGTTTCTTCCCACACCCTTACAACCACCTCTGGTACCACCAATCTGTATTCTGTTTCTATTAGTTCAGTTTCTTTAGATTCCCAATGGAATATTACTCAGCTATAAGAAAAGTTGAAATACTGCCATTTGCAATGAAATAAGCCAGATATAAAAAAACCAAGAAACACATGACTTCATTGATATGTGGAATATAAACTAAA
>PVJL010008695.1:0-16749 GCA_004026885.1 Lyroderma lyra
TATTTGGGTTTATCTTGTTTGGAACTCTCTGTGCTTCCTGGGCTTGCATGTCTGTTTCCTTTGCCAGGTTAGGGAATTTTGCAGTCATTATTTCTTCAAATAGGTTCTCAATCTTTCCTTTCTCTCTTCTGCTCCTGGTACTCTGTGATGCAAATGTTGTTGTACTTGATGTTGTCCCAGAGGTGCCTTAAACTATCCTCATTTTTTGGGATTCTTTTTTATTTTTGCTGTTCTGACTGGATGTTTTCTGCTACCTTGTCCAATTTGCTGATTCAATCCTCTGCTCCATCTAGTCTGCTGGTGATTCCTTCTATTGCATTCTGAATTTCAATTATGGTAGTCTTCATTTCTGACTGGTCATTTTTTATGGTTTCTATGTCCTTTTTTATGCTTGTTATCTCTCTCTTGAAGTTTTCACTAAGTTCCTTGAACATTCTTAAACTCATTGCTTTGAGCTCTGTATCTGATAGAGTTCTGTCTCTATCTTGTTTAGTTCTTCCTCTGGATTTTCTGCTGTTCTTTTATTTAGGAAGTATTTTTTGTTTCCTCGTTTTGGATAGCTGTTTGTATTTCTGCTACGTCTCTCAGAGCCTTATGTAGTAGGTGCCCTGTGGGACCCTGCCACTGTGTGCCTGGTTATCTGGGCTGGGTGCTCCTGTAGATTGTGGTTTTGATGCCAGTGCTATGCCTGGAGCTACTCAGCAAAAGTCTCAGAGCACACCAATGCTGGTCGCTGTGCACCTGGGGTCTGTAGACTTATTATAAATAGTTTTCCAAGGAAGATGGCAATGCGAGTGGGGCTGGCTGCTCACTGGAGAAAGTGCCTCTGGTATTGGCGGAGTTGGGTGAGGCGGGGTCTCAGTGACTCAGCATGGTGGAGTGAGTAAAGCTCACCTGACCAATCAGGTTCAGAGTTGGCCGTGAGGGGGTAGGCACAACACAGGAAAGATGGCGCCCAGCAGCCTGCTGCTCGGGAGGAGGACACATCCAGGAAAAATGGAGACTCCTCCAGCCCTCGGTCCAAAGCCACACACCTCAGTCTGCCCCTGTATGCTGCCAATGCCCCCTGAGTCTCCGTCCCTCTGCTGGACCCCAGGGTGAGTACCCGCGAGTGACTGAGTCTGTGTGGGCACTTTAAGAGGACGTCTAGGTTTCCTGGAGCCTTCTGTCCCAACCAGACGGTTGGAGTCCCCACTGTTTTTCACAGTCAGATGTTGTGGGGCTCCTCCTCCCAGTACCAGTGCTCTGGGCTGGGGAGCCGGCTGTGGGGCTGGGGTCCCTCGCTCCTCCGGGGGGGGGGAACCTCCGACTGCGATATCCCTCCTGATTCTCTGCTGCCACCGGAGTTTCGGCTCCCTTCGCGTCTGCGCCCCTCCTGCCAGTCTCGCGTGGCCACTTCTTTGTGTCCTTAGTTATAAAGCTTCTGTGCAGCTGGACTTCAGATGGTCTCCAGGTTGGTTGGTCAGTAATTTAGTTGTAACTTTAATATGTTCATGGAATGAAGCACACACAGTGCTTACCTATTCCGCCATCTTGGACCTCCTCTGTGTGTGCATTTCAAAATCAAATATTAACAAACAATGTATTAGGACAGCGGTTCTCAACCTATGGGTCGTGACCCCTTTGGGGGTCGAATGACCCTTTCACAGGGGTTGCCTAAGACCATCAGAAAACACATATCAGATATTTATATGACGATTCATAACAGTAGCAAAATGACAGTTATGAAGTAGCAACAAAAATAATTTTATGGGGGGTCACCACAGCATGAGGAGCTGTATTAAAGGGCCACAGCATTAGGAAGGTTGAGAACCACTATATTAGAAGATCCTTTGTTACCTTTTCTTGCCTTTAGCCTCTTGCACCGCACTTCTTTCTAGAGAAACCTACCAAGGTGGGCCCATCATGGTATGTAGATGGGTGTGCACAGCCCCTTCTATCAGACATGGCATGTGTCCCATAAATAAACACTAGGTGTGGATGAATATGCATGTCTGCCCCTACACCCCATAGCTCTTTAGTGTGCCAGTCAGTTCTGAGAGCAGAAAACTAAAAGAAGTCCAGAAAATCAAAGTTGATTTGTGTTTGGAAGACAAAGAAAGATTAGATGAGGAAAGAAAACAGGTGGGATCCTGAGAGAAGAAAACCAAGGTTGAGTTCTTTGAAATTTGGGGGTGCTTTTGAAGGAGTGGGGGAGATGAGGAGTGGTGCTGTGCTCTGGTGTGGACAGTGGGATGAGGATCTTTAGGATGCTTTCCTCTGGCTTCTGTAACTTCCTTGGATAACTGGGGTTCTACACTGAGATGGACCACAGACAATCCAGCTTTATAGAGAACACACAGCTGTCTACCTACCACTCTACCTAAACTTACATTAATTTTATATTGCAGAAGTAGCTCATGGTAATGGAGAACCGTAAACAGTACAGAACTGGACAAAATAAAAAGCAAATGTCCAATGGGAAGCTCATCACCTAAATATAACCATTTACCATTAGGTGGCTACACGAATAGTTGTTTTTTTTTTTCCTACGCCTATACTAATGTATCATTAACATTTACAAAATGAGACTGCCTTCTATATACTTTTGTGCAACTTGCTTTTTTTTTCACTTGTTGGTACCACATGCCATCTCTATGGTCTACACAAGACTTTTAGAAATTCTTGCAAAATTTTCCACATCATTGTTTTACACTTGTTCATCATTAATGGGCATTTAGGTTATGTTCAACATTTTGGTGTTATAAACATTGCTGCAATGAGCATTCTTGGACATATATACATACGGATTCTACCAAAAACCCTTTTTAAAAAAAGGTCTCTCTCTGTCTGTCTCTCTCTTTTACTAAGTGGTGGTTGCCAGCAAAAGTTCTAGGGGTCCTGTCATTGAGAACACCCCCAAACCTGTGTCAGCTGGTTCTAAGTTCCCTTAGTAATTCCCTTTTCTATTATTATTGGGATTTGAGTGGAGAGAATTAAACAATACACATGGAATGACAATACTTTTCTCTATTCTATAATCTGTCTCCCACATAATATGCTTTTTTTTTTTTTTTAATTGGCTAGGAGAAGGACATAGGTGTTCATTTATCTGTTTCAAGTAACAGGACAATAGTCTTCCATTAACTAGTAAAACATGAGAAAAAGCAATGGACCCAGAAAACTTCTTGTTTAATCACCTCAATTGCTTATTAAAATTTTTTCTTGTGCCTAAATTCAGAACTGCTACAAAGGGTTTACTTTCAACCCTTTTACCTTCATTTCAAGAAGATAGGCTATGTTCTACCTACAATTGCTGATAATGCCTTGTGTTTGTTGATCTCTTCATGCTTTAAACAAACTCTTTTTCAGCCATAAATAAATTAGTCTATGCCCTTAAAGGTAAACTAATACTATATTCAGAATGGATAAACATAATGGGTTTTGTTTATATTAAGAAACAGTCATATAAACTCCTATAAGAAAAAGCTCCTTGGAGACTTAAATCTAGTCAATCTACTAGATTTGTGGCATGTGTTAATATCTAGAACAGTGTTTCTTGGGTGTGGCCCTTGGAATCACTTTAGAATCTGGTTGAAATGCAGGTTCGTGGGCTCAGTTCTGGATTGAAGTGATCAGGACTCCTAGAACAGTGCTCCTAGGAATCTGAGTATTCGATGACAGACGAAGACATTTCTCATTCTGCCTGACTTTTCCATAGCGCATGGACCTATCCAAAATGTTTTTTTGGGTCTTCATCTTGCCTGGTATAAGTTGTGCATTGGATGGGTGTGGTAGGCAGAATTATGCCCCTCTGCAAAGATATCTACTTCCTAATCCCCAGAACCCTTGCATATGTTACCTTACACAGTAAAAGGGACTTTGCAGATGTGATTGAGTTAAGGATTTTGGCCCAATGTAATCACAAAGGTTCTTACAAGGGGAGGGAGGAGGGTCAGAGTCAGGGAAGGGATGACAATGGAAGCAGAGGTCACAGAGATGCTATTGCTGGAGATGCCCCTTGAGACAAGGTATGTAGGCAGCACTGACAAGCCAGAAAAGGCAAGGAAACAGAGTTTCTCCTAGAGCCTTGGAGAAAGTATGGCCCTGCTACACCCTGACCTCCCAGGGAAACCCATTTTAGACTTTGGACCTTCAGGACTGCAAGGTAATGAGTTTGTATTTGAAGCTACTAAGTTTGTGGAAACAAATACAGAAGATGCTCAATATCTCTCTGAAGATTGATTAGTCATTGCCTAAATGTGTCACTATGGCGATTAATGTTGCATCCCCAGGGCTAGCCCAGGGCCTGGCATGTAGAAAATGACCAATAAAGACTCACTGGATGAATGAATGAATGAATGAATGAATGAGTGAATGATCGATGATGACACTTAACGTGATTTTGACTTTATTTCCCTAATGTAGGCAATGGCTAGGATCAAAATACCAGATTTCTCGGTGATGCAGGTGATGCTTGGGGTCTGGATATGCACTTTAACCATCACCATCTAGCTTATGGACACCAGGACGTGGTGGTTTTACGTGTTTCCTTGGCTCTCTGTGATGTTATGATCATACCTTGTTACCTGATCAGACTCATATAGTTAGATTTCACCTGTGACTAAAATCTCAAGTTTAGATTGTAAGCCCACAGTTATTGTGGGGGGCATTTTGATTTCAGAAAAAAGTGTGAGTGTGCTTGATCAAATAAGTGCTATTTCCCCTCTAGCCAATCAAGTTTTCTTCATCTCCACAGAAAATAGACCTGGTGAACCAAGAGTCAAACAGCAGCCATTTATGTTTGACTCAGCTCAATTATTACAGTTCATGGGCCCAATTGCTTTCCAAGCCCCAAGGTCAGAGAACGATGAAACTCACCCATCCTTATCCTGGAGAATGTCTGTCTGTGGTCAGACCGACATGTGTTGGGTCTGTGCAAGTGTCTGCTTTACCCTGTGCATCAGTGCAGGGCGACCCCATTTAGTTTAGATTCAGAATAATCAGCAGGAGGCAAAGGTGGGATTTGTAGTCTTCAGGATCCGTTTGCAGCTGAGAATGACTTTCCATGATCTACACTTGCATTCCAAAGCACCCCCAAATGCAGTGGCTTAAGACAGCTAGCTGGTTTCTTATCCCTGGCTGGGGCCTGCCGGGCTCAGCCTGGCGGTGCTCCTGTCCCTGTCCCTTGGCGGCAATCAGATGGCCCGTGGCGCTGGGGTCCCCTTGCGTCTCTGTGGGGCAGGAAGGGCTGGCCTCTCTCTTCCTCTGACGAGTCTCAGGCCTCTGCTCTTCCTGTGACCGCCTCCTTTCTTGAGCGGGGCGAGAAAAGGAGTTCAGGGCCACCATGCATCCACTACCCGGGCCCAGGCTCAGATCCTTCCTTTGTGGCCCAGCATCATTTCCTGAGCTCTTAAGGTCAAGTTCTGTTTATTCCTGGCTCCCAATGGAGAAAAAGGATGCATTTCCATAAAACCGAATACTGTCTTCACTGGCAAATCCATGAACTTGGAGTAACTGTATAAAAGCCCATTCGTGAAAGTCAGGTAACACCACCAGTAATTATGAGACAACTTCTGCTAGGATGATATACATGCTATATGGCCTGCAATGGCAACTCGGAGAAGGGAAGAGAGAGTTCCAGGGTGCTGGGGGAGACGTGACGAGGAGGAAAAGCCCCGGGAAGAGAGCGTAAGTGTGTTCAGGCAGAAACAGCCGTGTAGGCACAGCCATGCACGTGGAGTGGGGAGGGGCGTGTGACTGGGTGTGACAGGTGGTGGAGATGACCTGGAGTTCACGGTGAATGCCTGGTGGACTTTACGCTGGCCTGAGGCATTCAGACCCTACCCTCCAGTCAACCAGGAACCACACAGGACTTTGAAGCAAGAGAGTGGCCTGATCAGACTGCTCCTCAAAGTCCCCTCTGCTGAAACAGTGATAAAAATAAAGGGTTGGAGCAGGCAGTCCATGGCTGGAGTTGGAGGTGAGGGTTGGGCTGTGTTACTACATATGGCCAGGAAACTTTGCAAGTAGTTTGGGAAATGTAAACCCTGAGACTCCTGCTAAGTAGCCTCTCTGCTATTGATGTTTAAACACAAAATATTAATCGTGATCTGTTAGGAGATGTAGACATCTCAACAGAAAATTATAATAAACGACAGTTCCTACCAGGCATTTACCATGAATATTTCTGGGCACTTTTCATTTATTAGCTCCTATAATCCACACAATTCTACGAAGTAGATACCATTTTACCTCTATCTCACAGATACAGAAAACGGGGCACAGAGTGGCATCAGGGGACCTAGCCAGAGTCATTTCGCTGGTGGTGGTTGGAGAAGCTGGCGATTGGGTTGGGGCAGCCGGGTCCTAAGCTGGAGCTTTTAAACGCAGCCCTGTGCTGCCATCTGGTGGTTGCCAGCGGGAATTGCAGCAATACAAGCATGCCCCGGTCAGCTGGGTAGGTCAGAGAAAGCTGTCTGGCCGGTGTGAACTTGAAGCAGTAAAGAGGAAGGTTGGGCTGGGAGACGTCCCAGGCAGAGGGAGCAGCACGGGCCAGGGCCTGAAGGCTGCAATCATGGAGGCCATGCGTGGGGGCCATGATGACCTTGGTGAGTCAAGAGGAAGGTGGGACGGACATGTTAGGAGACAAGTTAGGAGGCCTGCGGGGACCAGACTGTGGGAGACCTCCTAGGTCCTGTGAGGGGCTTGGACTTTATCTTGGAGCTGATGGGAAACCACCGCAGAGGTTTCAGTCATGGCAGTACGTGATGCGATTTGCATTTGGTATCAATTCCCTAGTTGCAACAAGAAACATGGAGGAGGGAGACAAGACCAGGGGCTGGAGGCCAATGAAAAACACCCAAAAACGGGAGGCTGAGTGGCTGAATCACCCGGATGTTGGTGTGGCCGGGCGGGGAAGAGAGCGTGGATGCAAGAAGCCATAGGCGGCGGCGTGGCCCAGACTTGGTGGGTGGGTGTGAGGCGTGGGAAGAAGAAGAAAGAATGAACGCCGGCAGCTGGGTTTGTAGCCTGGAGGATCGTGCCGATGGTCTGAAAGGGGGAGAAAGCAAGGGCGGAAGGTTAGGGCACCAAGGAAAAGACGTCAGTTACAGCCCTTCATTGAGTGCTGCTGAAGCTCCCTGGCAGTGACCCTCGTCGGCGTGGCTTGCCCTCTAGACGACGTCGGGCGACATCTGGTGGCATTTTTGGTCGTTACAACTGGTGAGGGTGTATGTTGGTAAACATCCCACAGAGCCCAGGGCAGCCCCAACCACAGAGAATTCTGCGGCCCCGATAGCAGTCAGGCCGGCCTGAGCTCGCACCCAGCACGCTGGCTCAGTCACCCTGAGTCCGTGTCCGCGTGTGGCTCAGGGACTGGCACCCCCGGGTCACGATGGGGCTGTGTCCATCCAGGCTCCCGGCCCCATGTGCCTGGTGTCCACGCTCCTGGGGACTCAGAGCTGTGTTCTGAGGCCCAGACAACCAGATTACTACCCTATTTCGGGGAAGCCACTGGCTAAAGTTGGTGACATAACGGTGTGAGATTCTCCCTCAAGACGGTATTAGTTTGTTCCGAGGGGAAGTTCAAGGCTTTCCCCCTTTCCTTTATCTAGGACCTTCTTTCTGGGAGCACAGAATGGGGCCGCTAGGCTACGAGGCTGCAGGTTTACCCACACACCGCGCAGCAGGGTGGCCTGGTGCTGGAGACCTGTGATCCACAGAGGGTCGGGGACAATTTAAATATGAGTCTGGCCGCAAGATAGGTTAGCAAAGGTACAAGTGTGTGCAATTGAAAGGATGCCTGAGAATAAGAAACAATTTCTCATTGGGGTGGGGGGAGAAAAGAATTTCTCATTATTGCAGATTCAGGGTATGGGGTTTAGAAGGCAGGTGGTGGGACCCTGTGCAAGCGTCACCCCAGATTCACTCGGTCCACTGCTTTTGGGGCATCTCCTGGTGGCTCAGTGAAGAGTCCCAGGCTCCAGCCACTGTCGCCCCTCTTACCATCAGCCTGCCGTACACCGGGCCTCCCCTGGCCCTTCAAGGAAGCCAGAAAGCATGTCGGGGTCTCCTCTGGTCGGTTCACGGAGGGTGGGGTTTCACGGTTACTGTCCTGAGAGGTGGGTGATGTAAGCCAGAAGGGCAAAGGTCAGCCACCATGGCATGGACTTGGACCAACCAGCGTGGGGAGACCAGGGGTCGCTGCCTGCCCCCCACAAACTGTTCGGAAGCGCGGCCTCAGAGGGGCCCGTGGCCAGGTGACCCAGCAGCTGTGGGGTTTGCCGTGAGGCTGTGGCCAGCTCAGCCAGGCCTGGTCCCCCTTCGTCGCCCCACCGCCCGCCCTCACATACTTGTCAGCCTTGATCCAGCTCTGCTGTCAAGGCAGGCTGACCAGACGTCCCGTTTTAAATGGGAAGGAAAACAATGGCCCGGTCCTGTTTCAAATGGTGCCTCTGCTCAGCCTACTGACACCTTGAGTGTAGCCCAGTGGGACCAGGCTGACCGCACGGACCGTTTGAGACGGGACAGGATGGTTGCTTTCGGTCCCATTTAAAGCATTTCGGAACCAGGTCTGGAAACACCAGGGTAGTCTCCCCAGGGAGTCACACTAGGAATGTAAAGTCAAACCAGGTGGGATATGAGTTTTGACACGAAGTGCTGGCTCAGCTACATCGGGTGCGTGTGTGCATGGGGGCTCGTTGGTGCGCACGCGCGAGAAAATGCTGTGAGGAGCCTGACTACCTCCCGCCCCCCAAAATGAATCTAAACGTCCTCTGCTGAGAGCCAACCACTGGTCATCCCAGCAGTTAATCACTTAGAGAACGTCTGTTGATTATACTCATTTCAAAGGTTTATTGTGGACCAATTAGAAAACATAAAAATGACAAGAGAATCGCTTTCCTCCTGCCATCCTTGGAGGAAACCGGGAGCGTCCTGCTTCCCCAAGGCCGCTTCATAAACGATTATTTCACCCACTGACCGTTTCCCCCCCGGTGTAACCGTCTTAAGTGCCGTGGTCAGTTTCTGGGTGCTCTACGGCCTGCCCTCTTGGGGGAGAAGATCCTCATGTAGTTCCAGGCCTTCGCACAGAGGTCTCAAGACTGCTGGACAGTGTTGGGGTGCACAAGGACACCCTGGAAAACGTGAGCGCAAATGTGAGAACAGTCTCACCCTTCCCGAATGGCCGGTTTTGCCAGGTGGAAAACCAGGGGTGCGAAGGGCGGGATGGCACCCTCCTCCCCGCGTCCCGCAGCCTCCGCCCATTACCGCAGACGCGGTGCGGCCTCGGGTGACACGTGCTCCGTGTCTGCCCCTGACTTGGAGGAGTGGGAACCGTAGGGGCTGAGTCGGAGCCACCAGCGTGGTGACCTCACACAGAATGACTTCGCACGGCTGTCCTGGCATCCCACAAGGTTACTGTAGGCCGACACGTTTGGATACCTGGATCAGTCGCCTTGACGGGCGTCCTTGGCCGAGACAGGGACATGACTGGTCTGGGTGGGTTTAGGTCTGGGCGGTATCTTCTAGAGCAGACGTGTCAATCCCAGTTGACCTGTGAGAATGGCCAGTTGTGTCACTTACTGTGTGTATAATCCCTGGCATTTTGGCAATCCAGGCTAGACAAGAGGATGACCATAGACGATTTCCTAGAAGGCATCGTTGTCGGCTGAACTATGTCCTCCCCGATTCGTATATTCAGGTCCTAAGCCCTGGGACCCAGCATGAGACTGTATTTGGAGACAGGCCCTTTAAAGAGAGAAGTAAAGTTAAGTAAGGTCATTGGTGTTGACCCTAATCTAATATGACTGGTGTCCTTCTACAAGGAGGAGATTAGGATACACACACACACACACACACACACACACACACACACAGGAGACCATGTGGAGACACGGGGAAGATGGACATCTACAAGTCATGAGGAGCGGTCACGGCAGACATCAATAGTACTGGCACCTTGACCTTGGACTTGCAGCCTCCAGAACTGGGAGACAATAGGTTTTTGTTGTTTAACCCAAACAGTTGGTGGTACTTCGTTGGAGCAGCCCGGGCAGCTTGATACAGGCATCTTTGTGACATGATAACTCACAGTGATGGCTGGTGAACAGTGTGAATTCACACTTATCGGGCCAGACTCCAAGTCATCCAGTGCCCAAGATCCAATCCCAACGATGAAGTAGGTCGGGGACATTAACTGCCCTGAAACCTTTTGGTGTCAGCAGGCGGGCCTGGTCTGGAGTTCGCACTGGCAGGACATTCACAGCGTGTCCACACCCCATGGGCCACGTCTGACTGTGCCGGGTTTAGTTCGGCCCAGGAGCTAAGGTGGGTTTTTCCATTTTTAAGTGGTTGGGGGAAAAAATCAGGAGAAAAAGTATGTTATGACCAATGAAAATGGTCTGAACTTCAAGTTTACCTGTCATGCAGTTTTATGGGAACCCAGGCACGTCTGTCTGTTTACTCAGCGCCTGTGGACTCCCATGTTGGGGTGGCGGAGTGGAATCATTGCAGGGACCTTCTGGAGGGCACAGCCTGACATACGTTCTGTCCGGCACTTTGCAGGACGAGTTTGCCGACCCCTGACTTGGGCACCAGCCAATGGCCAGAGGCTGGCTTTCTGGGAAGGCTGGTTTTTTCCGCCGGTCACTGAGCTTCGGGACAGAGGCAGAAGGGTGGCTCTGAGCAAGACAGAAGGCTGGAGGGGTTGGCAGGGGCCAGGCCGCCCAGCGCTGGGGCCTCCCTAAGAATTTCCTTTCTACAGGCAGCGGTGGGAAGCCACGACTGTGCATGAAACCGTACTCTTCCGGACCCCTTGGGCTGGGAGTCAGAAAATCGCTGGCTGCACTGATCTGGGAGGAGAAAACCCCGTTTTCACACCCGACTTGGGCGATGGATTTGTGACATGGTTGGACCTGTGAACTCGGAGAACACAGGCCACAGCTCCTGCAGGGTGCCTGCAGGCCTCCCCGCCACCAGCAGCTTTTGGCCGCAGCCTTGGCCCAGGCAGGAATCGATTTCCTGTTGGACCGCTGGAATCCCGGGGTGTTGTTGGGGTGACAGCGGCCTGTTCCCCCTAATGGAGAATGTGCAGCCAGCTGTTGAGAGCGGTTTACTTAAGGCCGTTTGCTTATATGTGTGGTGTATGCAGGAGGAGGTGAAGGACAGACAGAAAGCCGCCTCAGAGGACCTCGTAGACGGCTCAGGCACTGCCGTTGGGCAGGGACTCTCTCTAACACACCCCTTGCATCATTTGGGGGCAA
The DNA here is from genome assembly GCA_004026885.1 of Lyroderma lyra. Classification (NCBI taxonomy): domain Eukaryota; kingdom Metazoa; phylum Chordata; class Mammalia; order Chiroptera; family Megadermatidae; genus Lyroderma; species Lyroderma lyra. Next base: position 11,244 of record PVJL010008695.1, read on the forward strand.
AGCCAATGTTTAAGGAAAGCAGCTTAGAGAGAAAACCACAGCTTAAGGTCTGGACAGCTGCCGCAAGAAGACGGAGATTCTTGAAAGACGAAGACACTGTCCTTGGCTGCTAAAGGGACTTACGAAACAAAATGTGACGCCAGAGCGAGTGTAAAGCCCCGCGAGCTCACATTTGCTACCAATAAGCTTTGTGGTTTTAGAAGGCTGCTTGACTCGTTTCTCCACTGGGCCTGAAAAATGACAATATTTGCTGATCCCGGGGGTGGCGTGGGAGCCTTGTTTAAGTGCTCTGTAATAATAAGATAAAGGGTAGGTGAGCGGAACAAAATGCTGCATACGGGGTCAGCGATGATACACGCTGTTCTCAGATGGCAAGGCGTACCCCAGTTTTTCCTCCCGTCGTATTTCTCCCCCCAGCTACAAAAATACTCATTTCTGCTGTCTTCAGACATGAAGATGTGCTTTTGGAAGAAATGGAGAAGTAGAAAGAGATGGTGTAGAGTCTCATTGGCTTATTAATCTCTAATAAATGCCTTTAACTGCTGTCAACGTTATTTCCCCTTTTACTTCTCATTTGATTTAAAAAGTATTAATAACAGGATACAGATACAAAATGAGCTCTCCTTGCCACAGACCAACGCTCCAAGGGCCCACACCTCCACATTCTTCATAAAAAGAGGGGTCTTTCTTCCACGGCTGGTGTGGAAGGCCGGGCTGTGTGGGCTGGGTCCCGAGGCGGCGACCAGAGAGCGCACCTTGAGGTGGGAGCCTTGTTAGCACGAACGCTCCCATGCCCTTAACTCAAAGGGCAGGGCAGCCTCACTTAGGAATGTGACCAGCTACAAACAGAACATTTGTTTGCTGAAAATAGACTTTATTTGAATAGCAGCTTTTTACTATAACTCATATCTTTATTTTGTGTATTATTACTGTTGGGCCTGTCGTGATGACTTCCGCTAAGTTCCCCCAGCCTTGTCTGGTAGGTGGTTTCCATTGAGTTTCCCCATTTCTGGAACTTCCTTTGCCTTCCAATCATAAGTCCATTGAACTTTGTCAAAGTTCTGTTTTGCCCACCTGAGCTTGTGCAGGGAATGTGCTTCGGCTGAGGGAAAAAGACGGCTGGAGTTGAGAGCAGTACATCAAAACCAGGGACTGGCCTACAGAATGCAGTCAAATGCCGGATGGAGGCAGAGGCATGTTTTAAAATGAATAACTGTAGTTGTTTTGGCATTGATCTGACTATCGGGAGACCACGAGACCCGACTGTGTACTCAAACCACCTAATACTTTGGGGCTGGCCACTTGCTTTCTTTAGCTACTGGATCCTCACTATAAGGCAAAGGATTTTTCTAGGTTATCTGTCAGTCCCATGCTGGGATTCTTAAGTCTACTCTTAAAGTGTTTCTGTTTGGCAAAGGTCAAGGTGAGACCTTCTGCTGAGGCCCCACTGTGAGTACTTTCCTCCTTAAGATCTCCAGGGTAACACGAATAGCACTCACAGTGCAAAGCAAACAGACAAAACCAGCAATCTAACAACAGGAAGCGATGGGAAGCCCTATTGACCAGCTCCTTTGCACGTGTGACGAAAGGGACAGGGCACGTTGTGTGAATGAAGCTCGCACTTCTCAGTGGCCTGGTCAAGCCCACCTGACTGCCTGAACACTGACTGCCGTTCACTACCCATGTGCCCTTCTCCACGTGTATATGTGGTGAGAACCATGCATTGCTTTGTTGCTCAGGCTCTAACTCAGTTTGCAGTGAGGTTCTGTTAATATTCGGTCTCGTCATCCCGAGTTTCTGACAGCGTCAAAGGTGGTTCCAGCCAAATTGGGATCCTTCCAGTCACCCTACTCTCCTTCCCCTACTTTCTCATCACACCCAAGTTTCTGTTGAGTTTTTTAAATGAAGGCTTTCTTTTCTTTTTGTTTTCAAAGAGCGGCTTTAGGTTCATGGCAAAATTGAGAGGAAGGCACCGATTTCTCATAGACCGCCTGCTCCTACACGTGCACAGCCTCCCCACCATCGCTGTCACCCATCGAAGTGGGACACTTGTTACAGTGGATGGACCCACAGAGACACGTCGTTAGCTGAAGTACACGGCTCACGTTCAGGCTCACTCTTGGTGTTTCCCATTCTGTAGATTTGGAGAAAAGTCTCGTGGAATTTATCCATTAGTATGGAATCATATGGAGTATTTTCACTGCCCTCAAAATTCTCTGTGCTCTGCCTACTCATCCCTCCCCCCAACCCCCGCCCTCCCAGCCCCATTTCCTGGCAACCACGGGTCTTTTTACTGACTCCATAGTTTTGTCTTTTCCAGAATGTCATATTGTTGGAGTCACACATTAGATAGTCTTTTCAAATGGTCTTCTTTTTCTTAGTAATAGGCATTTAAGGTTTCTTTCGTGGCTTTTTTAATGGCGTGATAACTCATTTCTTTTAGCACTGAATAATATGCCATTGTCTGGATAGACCACTGTTTATTTATATATTCATCTATTGGAAGATATTTTGGTTGCTTCCAAGTTTGGAATTTATGAATCAAGCTGCCATAAACTTCCATTTTTGTGTGGATGTAAGTATTAAACTTCTTTGGATAAATACCAATTAGAACAATGGTTGGATGGTACAGTAAGAGCATGTTTAGTTTTGTAAGAAGCCATCACACTGTGTTCCAAAGTGGCTGTACAATTTTGTCCCATCAGCAATGAGTGAGAGTATCTATTTCTTCACCGAATCCTCGTCAGCACTTGCTGTTGTCAGTGTTTTGGATTTTAGCCATTCTAATAGGTGTGGCATGGTATTACAATGTTGCTTTAATTTGGAATGTTCCTGACGACATATGATGTGGGGGAGCTTTTCATATGCTTATTTGCCATCTGTGTATTTTCTTTGGTGAGGAGTCTGTTAAGGTCTTGGCCCATTTTTTAATTGGGGTTTTTATTTTCTTATTGTTGAGTTTTAAGAGTTTTTTGTATATTTTGGATCATAACCCCTTTTGAAAATTTCTTCTCCCATTCTGTGGTTTGCTTGTCTTCTCATTTCCTTGACATTGTTTTTTTGCAGAGCGGTAGTTAATTTTAATAAACTCCAGTGTATTAATTATTTCTTTTATGGATTGTGCTTTTGGTGTTATATTTAAAAAAGTCATTGCTGTATCTAGGCCATCTAGATTTTCTCCAATGTCATCTTCTAGGAGTTTTATAGGTGTGTATTTTAGTTTCTATTGATTTTCAATGCAAAGCATTTCAGCTATCCCTTCGGTGTCCTTGTCATTGCTTGTGGTGAACATAACCATTTATTATAACATTTTGCTTATGCACACAGTTTCCTCTCTCAGAGTATTTCTAGCAGCAGTTATAAGAGCAGGGCACACTGTTTTGTGCATGCTTAGTTATCCTATAATACCCATGGAGGGGAGGGTGGAGTATTGCCTAAGGTAAAAGGGTCTTGGGCTGGAATATGAATGTAATCTTGCTTTGAAAGCATCACCTTTTTCCTGAACCAAATAGTAAAAAATAGACAATTTATAAGATAATGTGATTGCTGAATAGGTGCTTTTCAATGACAGATAACTACTATCTATAATTTTGCCTTTGGCCTTCCTCTTATGATTATGGATGCCTTTTCTTTAAATGAGATGATGCATTACATTAGCCTTTCTCTGTATCTAAATAGTTATCTGCCACCCCACCCCCCACCACCAAAGGGAAATAAGCAGAAAGGAGACTTAGCAGTCGATGCAACAGCATCAGATACAGCATCATGAGACCTAGATTGGAGCCCTGCGTCTCGCCTCACTAGATAACTCACCCTGGAAAAGGTGGGCCCCCATTTCCTTACCCAAAACATGAGTGGTTGTTCTAGATAAACTCTACAGTTTCTATGAAAATATTACTGAGCTGTAAGTAGGTCACTTTTCATAGTAGATTTTCCCACCTCCAAGTCGACCCTAGAAAGACTTTTCAAGTCTAGATAAGCCCATTTTAAAAGGGAGACAGAGACGATAGAAGAGGAAAGGATGAGTGTACTGTTTTTCACTTCTTAATTTGGAAAATTAAAGTTCTGGTAAAATCGATCAGAATTTCCATGAATCATGAAAAGCGTATTGGGCCTCTCGTGTGTCTCCGTCACTGATGAAAAATGACCTTCCATTTCTGTTTCACCTGGAATCAGGCATTGTGTGTGTTTTTAACCTTTCCGATGGTTTGGTAAATACAGGAGCATCCACACAGGCAACGACGGTTTTCCTAGAAACGTTGAGGCTGAATCTTGTCCTTGGCGTTGTGGTATTTTTACCTGCTTTGATAGAAGCTGCAAATATTCTCTCCCACACCTTGAAAACTGGTGTGAAAACTGATGCTAGCAGTAAAGGCCTCTCTTGTAATGAAGGAAAAAAAAAAACCAAACAAACCAGTTGACATTTACATGTTTTAGTTCAGCTTTTTCCTCCTGTCTGTGTGCTGACAGGCCCAGTCCCAATGCACATGATTTATTTTCTCCCCGTTCTTAACTTGGCATCACTGCAAACAAAGCCATTTGTTGAAAAAGAAAGAAAAATACAAGAATGGGCCAGAATGAATTCATGGCCTCTGCTCCGAGGTTTTAGGTTGCTATGGGATGGTCTGCCCTTTAAAAAGACTGCTAAAAAGCAGATGGGATCTCATACGAAGTTTGCAGTGTTGTATGAGCCTTGCTGAGATGTGGCGTGTGCATGGCAGTTTATGTGGTGGCGTCAGAAATGAGTAGAAGTCACCCAGCTACCCAAGCCCCAAGTCCCACAGTGACTCAGTTTTCTTTGAATTTGTGCCCCAGTGAAGACTGCAAGGGAAAGGGAAAGAAATGAAGTCTTCTGTCGTGACAGAGAGAGGAGACCAAAGAGGCTAAAGTACAGGCTGGCCAGACATTCCATTTTAAATGGGACAGAAAACACGGCACTGTCCTGTTTCTTTCTTTTTTTAATTTTTAAATTTGTTTTTGTTGTTACACTTATTGGGGTGACATCTGTCAGCAAGGATTACATAGGTTTCAGGCATACAATTCTACAGTGCATTGTCAGCTTGTTGTGTAATAAGTTCACCACTTAATGTGACTTCTCTTTCCATCACCTTATATTTAGCTTCCCCCCCTCCTCTCCCACCCCCTCCCCTTTCTCCCCTCCCTAACCCACTCGTCCTCAAATAAACATTAAACTATTGATTGTGTCCATGGGTTATTTGTTTCTTCATTTCTTTTCTCTTTGTTGCTTTCAGTTTTATATTCCGCATATGAGTGAAGTCATACAGTTCCTTGTTTTTTCTGTCTGGCTTATTTCACTAAGCACGATGATCTCCAGGTCCATCCATGTTGTTGTAAATGGCAGTATTTCATCTTTTCTTACAGCTGAGTAATATTCCATTGTGTATATGTACCACAGCTTCTTTATCCAGTCATCTGTCGCAGGGCACTTTGGTTGTTTCCATGTTTTGGCCACTGTGAACAACGCTGCAATGAACATTGGGGTACG
>PVJL010008695.1:16849-64643 GCA_004026885.1 Lyroderma lyra
TTTGCACTCCCACCAGCAGTGTACCAGAGTTCCTTTTTCTCCACATCCTCTCCAGCACTTGTTATTCCTTGTCTTGTTGATAACAGCCATTCTCACAGGTGTGAGGTGGTATCTCATTGTGGTTTTGATTTGCATTTCCCTGATAGCTAATGAGGATGAGCATTTTTTCCATATGTCTGCTGGTCATCTGTATTTCTTCATGGGAGAAGTGTCTGTGTCCTGTTTCAGATGATACGTCTGGTCAGCCTGCTGACACCTTGAATTTAGCCCAGTGAGACCAGGCTGACCGGACGTACCATTTGAAATGGGTCAGTACTGTTGTTTTCTGTCCCGTTTAAAATGGGACGTGTGGTCAGCCTACTCACTGGGGCATGCAGAGCCAGCGGGAGGGAACTGGGTCTTGCTGCCCACTGGGAGGAAGGCCTGTGGGAGTTCCATTATTTGCCCAAAAGCAGGAGCAATGACAGGACTCAGCTGGAGAGATAATAATAAAGAAGTCCACTTTCATGGGGCTTAAGTCTGTGTGTTGGCGTTTTAATTTCTTTAAAGTTTTGCTTTTATTTTGAAATAATTTTAGAATTACGTAAAAGTTACAGAGAATCCCCGTGTTATGTCCACCCAGCCTGCCCGACTGTGGCCATCTTACGTCACCATGTCACGCTTGTCAGGACTGAGATTCTCATGGGCACCTTCCTGTGACCTGAACCCCAGACGTAGTTGGATTTCACTGGTTGGTCACTCACGTCTTTTTTTCTGTTTAGGGTGCCCTCCAGGCCATCACGTTGCATTGAACGTTCTGGGACAATCAGCCTGTTGCTGTAGTCCCCTCTGGTCTGTGACAGGTTCGCAATTTTTCCTTATTTTTTATGACCTTGACAGTTTTGAGGAGTCAGAGTTTTAAAATTGTTTATATTTTGTAGTTTAGTTCATTTTAGAAAAAGTTAAAAAAATGTTTGTCTGTCTGTCTATTTTTTTAATAAGTGACCGCCTGGTGAGTGGCCCTGTCCATCACTGTTACCTGGCCTGAAGGTACCCTTGGGGCTGATGTTGTCCCAAGATAAACATGGGGACAAGCCTAGGGCAAGACTACCTGGCTTCTGGGGGGAAGGTCCAGTGAATTACATTATTATATCGAGGTTAAGGGTTGGGGGGAGGGGTGGAGCTGGGAGGGGACTGTTCCTCCCCAATTCAGGGTTTTAGTGACTTAGCCAACAGGGAAGTATCAATGTCTTTAAACCCTGGGAAGGTAGGGAGAAAAGAGTCAGTTCTCTTCGCTCCCAGGGTGGGTGGGGCATGCGGGTGGTTCCCAGTGAATCTTAAAAAACTCAACCCAACCCAAAACAGCTTTATTAAGATAATTCACTTATTGAAAGTGTACCACTTAATGTTTTAAAATATATTCACAGGGTCGTGGACCATCATCGCAATCTTCCGTTAGACCCATTACATTCCCCTGCCCCCACAGAAGCCCTGGGGCTTGTCAGTCACTTCCCATCCTGCCCCCTGCCCCACCCTTTCCCTCCCCCCAGCCCCTGGCAACCACTCACCCACCTCAGTCTCTATAGATTCGCTTCTTCTGGATTTTTTATATAAATGGAATCATCCACTAAGTGGTCTTCTAGTGGATTCTTTTACTTAGTGTAAAGCAAGCTTGTCCAACCTGCGGCCCACGGGGCGCACGCAGCCCAGACGGCTTTGAATGTGGCCCAACACAAATTCAAAACTTTCTTAAAGCATGATGAAAATTATGCACAGAATTTTTTTCTTTTCTAGCTCATTAGCAATCATTAGTGTGCCTGTGTTTTATGTGTGGGCCAAGACAATTCTTCAGCGTGGCCCAGGGAAGCCAAAACATTGGACACCATTGGGGTTCATCGATACTGTCAAATAGATCTGTAATCATTTTTAATTGTTTCTTTGCTGATAAATATTCCATTGTTTGGCTAGATCACATTTTATTTGTAATGACTGACTGCGTGAAAAGAGGAGGAGAAAGTTGGCAGAGCTGTGACGCGGCCGTGACGGTTTGCTGGGTGAAACAGGAGAAGCGGTGTGAAGGCATAGCTGCCTCTTCAAGGAGCCTGGCTTTCCCCAGGGTGGGAACTTCTTGCAAGCAGAACTGATTGTTTCTACACATCCCGAGCCTGTGTCTGTCTGGACCCGCCCAATCGCCAGCCCCCCAGCCTCCCCTGCACCGGGACCCCCAGACCCCCATCTGCTGGTGGGGCCTCACCCTATTTTAGGACCTGTTTTCAATCTTGGTGGGTAAGGCTGGATATAAGAAACATTATGTCACTGTTTCCCCAATAGTGTTTTCATGTTTCAGAAGATAATAAGAGAGGATCTGTTAACAACAAACAAAAAAGAAATTAAAACAGATTTGGGAAAAGCCTTGTCTTCCCCTTCTGAAGCTTTAAAATGAATCCGAGTATGTGAATGCTTTACAAAAACATCAGTAAAGTATCTGGACCAACCACTTTGTTTAGCCCGGGGCCACCTGAGATGACCTTTCACCACCTCCAGAGACAGTGGTGCTCCACAGCAAGGTGTGGAAGATGCTTTTTTTCATATAAGGCCCTAGGATTGTGTCCTCTTTTGCCACTGGCCCAGCCTGGCCACGTGCTCCGGGGCTCCTGCACGGATTGCTGGGGCCAAGGCCATGATTCAGGTCACGGTCCTGAAGAACGCTCCTATGTTATACTCCATGTCATTCTGCTTTTATCAGTTCACCCCAGGGACCCCAACCCCACCCTGAAGACAGCCCAGGGCCAGGACTCGGTTAGCTGCCATCGGATTTCTGCATTGTTCTCTGCATCCCTGCCCCTCCACGGACTGCTTCTCACCCTTTGGGACACTCCAGTTTCTTTCATGCTTAGTGTTCTGACAACACATTCTTCTGCCTGGATGACATTTCCCAATGGCTGCCGTGAGGTCCTGGGTTCCAGCCACCCAAGCTCCCTTGTCCCACAAGAGTTTGTGTTTGAGATACGGTGGTGCCCCTCCGGGGTGTTTTGCACAAGTCAGATGCCCGAGATTTGTTGCTGACATTGTAGCAGGGTGGCAGCAAGGTGCTCCACCTCCCCAGGGTTTAATTCTGTGCTAGGTTGTTGCCAAGGGGCCATGTGCTTTACAGCCAGGCAGGTTCAGGTTTTGAACTTGACTCTGATACTTAATGGGGATGTGACCTTGGCTGGATACAAATTTCTCTGAGTTTAGGTTTTCTCATCTGTAAAATGGAGATTAATAAGCCCACCTCACCTCACATGGTTGTTGTGAGAATTGGGTGAGACACCTCCCTGTTACCCAGAATCCCATGATTTCGGTCTGAGTAGTTCTCGGATATCTTGAGAGATACTGGAGTAAATACGAGATATGAAATTCCCTAGTAAAGAACTTCGTATGAGTTAATATTTAAAAATCACTTAGAACATAAGGTGTGTAAGTGCTATGCAAATTAAAACATGTTTTTCCCTCTTTCTTCTTCCTTCTAGATAGATAGTAAGGATTGTGACCCACTGGCTCAGAGAGGAAATTGGAAAATCACAGGTATGGGGCTGCTGGTTACACTGAGACTTGGGGACAATGCCCTGCTTTGGTTGGGTTCCACTAGGTAACACTGGGCCACCAAAGATAATCAAAACTCCAAACAACACAGAAAGAGCTGGGAACTGGGCCGGATGAGAGGTGGAATTTAATTGCACTTTAAAAAAATCCTCTCGCCCAAAGGAAAGAAAAACCAAGTGGATATCGAGCTCGCTTCTGATCTTCAAACCATGTGGCAACCCCCACGCACCCAGCCTTGTTTCCACTGCTGTCTTGAAGACCCCTCCGCCCTCCCCACGAGAATGTCCCTCTCGCCCTCTGTCATCCACTCAACGTCAACCCGGTGTCACCACCTTTCCCTCTTAACCTGCCTCCGGCCCCCCATGCTGTGTCCGCCAGAGCCACATGACACCAGGGAGAGAGAATCCCTAACACAGAAGGACAAGCGTGTTTGGACCACGTCAGCCTTTTCCCCGACACGGCCTTCACCGTAACCTCTAAAGAGGGCAGTGAGAAACTGGTCAGCAGTGTCCCTCTTTGCTCTCTCCCAGGGGAGCTGTGTTTGGGCAGCAGAGATGTTTCGCGGAGTTGATGGAACTTCTGCGCTGGATCATTTCCTGTTGGGAGGAGGGCAGCTCCGAGTGGCTGAGCGGACAGCGTCTGCCCCGGCCTCGGTGGGGCCGGGCCCCCCCACCCCCGAGCCCCCACCCCGTCAGCCTTCTGCGATGGCGCTCTCGTGGCAGTGCGGGGCTGGGGTCCTACGGCTGAGCTCAGGAAATAGTCTGCTTGACTTTGAACCATGAAGTCAGTTGGCAAATCTGCTGTGTGCTATTTAGATGTACCTATCACTTTGGTGTTTACTAACTTTGTTTGTTTGTTTGTTTTGTATAAGCATGAATCTTTCAGACTGCGTGCTCTATAGTCTGCATATCTAAACTGTATCTGTGCTATTCAGCTTAGGCGTGTAGCCAGGAAAATTGCTCCGACGTGATTGTACCCACATGTTCTTGGTTTTATGGTTAGGAAGCTTTGGCACGCAGACATAGGAGAACGCTGGGTCAAGTCAGCAAGGAGCACGTGTGTATCTTGGAGTTTGTGGTACAGAGTGGTTTGGAAAAAAATGATCTTGTTCTGCAACTAATTAGTTTTAAGATGTTGACAAAACTCTCCAGTGTGTGGTTGGTCGACCTCTTTGTTCAGTTCAGGGAGCGAATTCCAAAGTCAGTCACAACACCGAGGTCTCACTGTAATCTGAAAACCTCAGCCCTCGGCCTTCCGAACCAGTTTTACATTTTTAGCTTGGAGCTCTAAACGGATCAAAATAGACGACAGGAATGAAACCGTTCCACGTTCTTCACATTTCTCCCCCAGTCTGGGTTTTTTTTTCTTTTGGGGAATTAACAAAAACCCCCAGAATTGATTGGCTCGGGTCCCAGCACCTGAAAACTACCTGCTCAGCTGGGCAGGATGGGAAAACCTGCAGCTAAAATGTCTGGGAATAGGGGATCGTTTAGATTTGCAAAGCAGTGGGAATTGAGTAACCCTCACCTAGCGCAGTGGGGTGATCTGAATGAGGATAAAGGGAAAAGGCAGCAGTGCCAGGGCTGGGAAATCACCATCTCGAGTAACAGGCCTCCTGGAACTCTGCCCACAGGAAACAACTGCGGGCGATTGGGAGCCCACTTTGTGTCACAGAAACGACTCTGGGCAATTGAAAATCCTTTGCATGGGAGACGCAGGGAGATGAATTGAAAGGAATGAGCACGGACTTTTGGTGGTGGTTGTTTCCCAGAATAAATCCAAGCATTTCCCAAAATGCTCCAAGGCAGTGATTTTTCAACGTTTTGGAGTTATAGGCACCTTAAAGACTCTGATGAGCATGCTGACCTGCCTTCTCAGAAAAATGCACCTACACACATAGACCCAACGTATTTTTTTTTTAAACCTCTATTTTTTAGAGCAATGTTAGGTTCACAGCAAAATTGAGAGGAAAATACAGAGATTTCCCATATACCCCCTGACCTCCCCCACCATGAGCATCCCACATCAGGGTGGTGCGTTTGTGACAGTCAGTGAACCCACATGGATACGTCATCATCACCTGAAGTCCATAGTTTGCCTACGCCTTCAGCCTTGGTGGTGTATGTTCTGTGAGTCTGGACAAATATATAATGATGTGCACCCACCATTGTAGTGTCACACAAGATATTTCGCTGCCCTAAAATACTGTGTGTCCCACCTAGTCATTCCTCACCACAGCCTCTAACCCAGGCTTGTCCAGCCCGTGGCCCGCGGGCTGCACGTAGCCCAGGACGGCTTTGAATGTGGCCCAACACACATTCGTAAACTTTTTAAAACACGACATTTACGCACGGACCTTTTGTTAGTGTGAGTGCATTCTATGTGGGGCCCAAGACAATTCTTCTTCTTCCAGTGTGGCCCAGGGAAGCCAGAAGGTGGGACACCCCTGTACCCCTGGCAGCCATGGAAGTTTTGACTGTGTCCATAGTTCTGCCATTTCCAGAACGTCCTGCAGTTCAAATCCTACAGTCTGTGGGCCTTGCATTGTGGTTTCTTTGACTTAGTAATAGGTGTTTAAGGTTCTTCTGTGTCTTTTCCATGGCTTCCTAGCTCATTTCTTTTTAGCACTAAATAATAATCCACTGTGTGGACGGACCACTATTGATTTATCCATTCACCCACTAAGGGACATCGTGATTGTTTCCACATTTTGACAATTAAGGGAAAAGGTGCTATAAACATCTACATGCATGTTTCTGTGCAGACGTAAGTTTTCAACTCCTCTAGGTAGATATCAAAGAGTGCAGTTGTTGGATTTGATGATAAAAGTACATCTAGTTTTGAAAGAAACTGCCAAGTGGTCTTTCAGACATGCTGTATTCTGTTGCCACACCAGCAATGGATAGGAGTTCCTGGTAATGCAATGATTTACATCTCCTCCAGCATGGCAATGAAACACATCTGCCCTGCGAAAGACAGCATCAAGGGAATGAGAAGGAGGCCATAGACTGGGAGAAAATATTTGCAAAAGACACATCTGATAAAACACTGGTATCCAAAATATGCAAATAACTCTTAAAACTCAACAATAAGAAAACAAACAACCCGATTAAAAATGGGCCAAAGACTTCAACAGACTCTTCACTAACAAAGATACATAGACAGCAAATAAGCATATGAACATCAGTTCCACATTATATGTCAGCAGGAAAATTCCAAATTTTTCACAGAGCAGAGTTTTACTTTCAATGAAATCCAGTTTATCAGTTATTTCTTTCATGGATTGTGCCTTTGGTGGTTTATCTACTAAAAGTTGGAATCCTAACCAAGGTTATTTAGATTTTCTCCTGTTTTATCTTCTAGGAGTTTTATAATTGCATTTTACATTTATGGTATGATCCATCTTGAGTAAATTTTTATAAGGGTGTAAGTTCTGTGTCTAGATTCATGGTTTTTTTTTTTTCTTTTGCATATGGATGTCTAATTTTTAAAGCACTACTTGTTGAAAAGACTATTTTTGCTCCATTTTATTGCCTTTGCTTCTTGGTCAAAGATGAATGGACTATCTGTCTATATTTCTAGTTTCTCTATTCTGTTCTATTGGCCTATTTGTTTATTCTTTCACCAGTACTACATTGTGTTGATCACTGTAAGCCTTGAAGTTGGGTAGTATCTGTTCTCTGACTTTATTCTTTTCCTTCAGTATTATGTTGGCTAGCACCAATATTTATGTACAGTTTCTGGGGTTTGATAAATATCTTAAAGTGTGCTCCTGGTCCACACAATTGAGGTTAATAATTAGATTGACCAGATATCCTGTCTTAAAAGAGACAGATAAGAATGGTATTGTCTCATTTCAAATGGTACGTACGGTCACTTAGTCTCACTGGGCTAAATTCAAGGTGTGGGTAGGTTGACTGTACATACCATTGGAAATGGGACAGTACCATTGTTTTCTGTCCTGTTGAAAATGAGACAACTCATCATAGGCTAGCTAGCCTATGAATAATCCTTCAGTTAGAAGCATTATAGCAAACTGCAGTAGTGATAAAGAATTTTAAAGTAACTGTAGTGAGGAAAGGCTTCATGTCAGACAGCCCTACTCTAGCAATGCCATGGAAATTTGGGAAAGGTTACAGGGGAACAGACAGAAGCAAGATCACTAAGATGGAAATTAAAGCAGAAGGTGAAGGGCGACCCCCAAACAACCCAAAATGTATTTATAAAAAGCTGTGTATTTATTCCTACATGTTTAAACTTCAGTCACCTTCAAAGTACTCTTTGTTTGATGCAATACACCTATCAAGACGCTTTTTCCACTGCTCAGAAGTTTTTGAACTTGTTGATTTTGATGCCTTTTAGTGCTTCTGCCATTTTTTGTTTCACCTCTTCCACATCAGCAAAATGTTTCCCTTTGAGGACTTTTTTAATCCAGGGAAACGAACAAACAAAAGTCACTCCAAAGGGAGATTGGGTGAATAGGGAGGGTGGGACACAGGGGTCATTTCATTTTGGGTAAAAACCTGTTGAACACTTAACGCGGTGTGGGCAGGTGCATCATCATGCTACATGTTGTGTTTGTAAATTACCCTCATGAAATGAGCAAACACTTTGAAAGAGTCTCCAAAAAAACTTCACTGAAGCTGAACACAGCCTCTCACAATAACGCCAGCTGGTGCACGGATGCAGCGGGGTTCCTAGAACACTCACCTAGCAGGGGAAGTCTGTACCAGAGGGAGCACCCCCTCCAGAAGATAATTCTGTTTTTTGGGGGGTCCCCCCTCATAGTTAAAGAAACCCGGATTTTGAAATAAGGTAGTTCAGGATTGCCATTCCAATTTTATTACTGTCTGGCCATATGAACTTGGACACGGGTGGCTTAATGTAACTCTTGGCAGTATGGTGTGCAGTGATACCCCCTCACCTTCTTCTCTGATGGCCGATGTGGCAAAGGCAGTTGTGGGAGAAGCAGCGTGGACTCTGGGTCTGGACTGATCAGATTTCAGATCCCAGCTCTGGTATTATTAATTGGGTGACCCTGGGCAAGTTACTCAGTTTTCCAAATCTCACATTTCTAAGAGAGGTACAGCAATATGTACCCAGAGAATGATTATATATAAGTTAAGATGTTGCAGCGAGAACACGCGGTAATTTGTAGTAATTATTATACAAAGGAGGCCAACGTCATTTCTGGAAGATGTATCTTGAGAGGAAGTGGTGGCTCTATGAAAGACCTAAAGCCAACTTGTACACATTAAGAGCTATTAATTATATGTTTTCCTTTTCTCTGAAATTTCAAACTCATGGTTGCTGCCCCAAAACCCCACAAAATCACTTCACCTCCTTGTTTATGTAACCCTTCTATTATCGTTTTTCTTTCTCATTTACTTGCTCTCTTAAAGTCTAGCTCTTACAAAATGATCTTTCCTATTTTTTCCCCCCAAAAGAGCCCCATTAGGGAAGGTGAACTGGATCATGTTCTTTTTTTGCTCTTGGGAATTGACCAATTTAAACAATAGAGAACAAGTTTCTCCCAGTCATTTTCATAATCTCCTTTGAGTCTGTGATGGGTGAGGAGGCTGTTTCAGAAAATTACCATATGAATGCAGGCTTAGCGTTCAGAGACCCAAGGCCAGGGCCGTGGTGGTGGGAGAAGGGGAAGTGAGTTAGAAGCAAAGTGTGTAAAAGAATTTATGACTCACAGATGCGGGAGGTGAGGGGTGGTAGTACCGTAAGGTGACTTCAGTTGGTTCCTTCACCTGGCACACATCTTGAACCTCTACCCTCTGTGAGGTGCTGTACAGATAAAGGCAGGGTAATACAGGTTCTTATGTGGTGTGAAAAGCAAAGTCTCATGGGAGGTCCAAGTAAAAACTGGTTTGATCCAATTACTGAAATTGCCCTGAAAAAGTAGCCTTGGCGTCAGATCTTGAATGATAAGTAGGATATGCACATCTAACCACAGTGATGGGCCCTGTGAGGGTAAGGGGGTAGGAGGAGTCATTCTAGGAATAAGGGACGATATACTGGGGAAAGGCCTATAAATCAGTATGTCCACATTGCCGGGCAAGCGATAAGACCAGAAGGATTCTTAGGCCTCGTAAGGCTTCTGGAGAGGGGAGCAGTGTGGTACGTCAAGGGGTGTGGGCAGAACGCCAGCAAGCGAGGACCCTCCCTCTTTCTGAGGGTCTCCCCAGAAAGAGATCTATGTGCTGTATGTTGTCAGTTCTGGTCGTGGACACCTTCACAGTGGGGTCACAGGGTGCTAAAGGCCTGGCTCCCAGGAGGGTGGGGCAACTGCAGAGAGAAGCAGAACCACCGCTTTCTGCTCCCCTCTTACCTCTGAGGCTGATGCGTGTTTTGCATTCATTTCCCTAAGCGATCGCTCCCTTCCCTTCTTATCTCCAAAGCCTCATTTTGAATCACACCAACTTTTCCTCTTCCGTCTTGATCACAGCCCTGGGGTTGGCTCTGAGCAGCTCATGCAGACTCTCTGGGAGTTTGTGAACGTCATTGTCCTCCCTGCCTTGGAGAGGGAACATATGGTTCCTGTGTGAACCTGCCCAGATGCTCTTAGTCACCTGGGAATGGGATTCGGGTCAAGTTACAAAACACTGTGACTGCATGCTGACAGATTACTTTCTACTCCAAAATCAAGTCTCTTCCTGACCTACAGGAAATGGTAAATAGGTCACAAGAAAGGCAAGATGGAGACGACCAGCTACCTTCAGGCTGCAGGCATGGAGGCCAAGGAGGAAGCTGGTGGAGGCCCAGGCAGACCTCCTGGCAGCCTGGCACACGTGCTGGGGGAAATTCGGTCAGATGTGTCACGCACACTGTGGGCGGATTGCATACTCTTGGAATAACAGCGTCGGTGTGAGGTACTACTTGCTTCTTTCCACATAAGAAACCTTTTCAGGTGCCAGGAGATGACTTTTCACATCTAGGAACTTGCACGGTTTTTCGTACCAACATTGACTGAGAGTGTTTCATTTCTTTATTTTCAGCCCCCTCCTCATTTTGAGTATATATTTTCTGTCTCAGCCAAGGAAACACTAACCCTTGTTAATACCTCATTAAGTTTTGAGATAATAGCGAGGAAAAAGCCAACAACTTCCTGTCTCCTTTGGTGTAAAATGTCACATGTTAGATTTTCATGTTCTACCACCTTATTTTTGGTATGTTCCTACCTCCCTGAATTCTCCAAGGACAGGGAACGGTTCCTAAATATTTTTGTTTCCGTGAGAATGCTCATCAGAGCAGGTTTTCAATAGGTGGTGGTTTTCCTAAGTAATAAATCTCCTTTCATAACGTAAAATCTGAAACAGAATTCAGAGCCTGATTTCCATCTTTCTCTTTCCTCTTCCCTTCCTCCTCCCTTCCCTCTTCCTTCTCTCTTCCCGCCCTCCTGCCCCATGCCTCAGTCTACTTCTGTGTTCAGTGCTCATTTCGGTCACTTACCATGCATGACGTTGAGCACTTAGTTCATATTTCTTTGTTGCATTTTCCTCACTTGTCAAATAGAAATAATACCAGTATATTATAGACCGTATTTTGCCATGTATAATGCACACTTTTTTTGGCCCAAATTTGTGAGGGAACAATGAAGATGTGCATTATACGTGCGTAGTACTAATTCCATATCTGTATGAACGTTTTTAGTTCTTTTATTTATGTGTATGAATTAAAAGTGTAACTCTAAAAATCAATAACAATATTTGTATGCAAAATAATACCCTGGAATATGATAATTGCTTTTTTATATAAAAATTACTTTTACATAAAATTTCTTGTGCCTTGTATCTGTTCTTGTGTTTTGTAATTATTGGTTACATAAAATTTCTTGTACCATAATATGTTAAAAAATAAATGCTAAAATTCACTTATTATACAAAAAAACAAGTCCCTAAATATAAACAAATAAAAATTTGAATTAAAAAATGTAAATGAAACATTCCCCCCCCCCTGAAAGTTTGGGCCCAAAACGTGACTGCACATTATACATGGGAGTGCATTCTACATAGGAGTTCATTCTACATGACAAAATATGATAGTATTTATCTTACAATGTTCTTGTAATGATTAAACAAATTATAATACACAAAGCACTTATAAAAGTGCTGTAAGTTGCTATATAGGTGTTTTCTGTTAGTACTTTTTCATTGATTTATGTTTTATTTTTCTAACTAAATTATGAGCTTCTCAACCACCAAGACCATCCATCTCTTGTCTTCATCACATCACTTAGTGTGGTGGAAAAAATATCAATAATAACAGCATGCATTTGATTCATTCTTCATGTGGGACAAAGTGCTTTCACACCGATTGCCTCACAAGTTCTCTCAGTGATACTTGGATAGGTATCTATATGCTCGTTAGATGCAGCACTGAGGCTAAAATGTAGTGGCTTGGTCAGGGCTACATGGCTAGTGCAGAACTTAGACTTTCTGACATCTGGCTCAGAGCTATTTCCTCCAACCAACCTGACCATGTGGTAGATGTTCAACAAATACTCCTATGTGTTTATGTGTCTCTCTAAAGTGTTTCTTCTTTCCCATTTCCTAGAGTAATGAGGCCCTTTTTACCATTCATTGTTGATTTCTGATTTATATATTTTGGCATGACTGAAATTCCTGAACAATGAGATGTTTTTCAGTCTTTCTAGTGGATTCCATTGCTGAAAATTGTAGAAAACATAATGTTCAGTCTGCTGCTCCCCCTTACTCATCCTTCGATTGAGTAATGTAGAGAATGACTGTGAGTACCTGGACAGCTAATGCTCGTTCTTACTCAGTGTTAGCTGTCTAGGTGCTCACAGTCACTCTCTACATTCCTTTCTTAAGTATTCTCTTATTTATTGTGACATTCGACAGGGGTCAGATGTCCTTGGAGTTGGAAGGACGAAGACCATCACGTCTGAACTACTTTCTTAGTTGCCTTGGCTTTCTCGTTTGCAATGGCTGAAATTATGTGTCCATGCTACCAACTTATTCTAAACTCCCAAAAGCCTGTTCAAGAATCAGCTATTATGTTTTCTATTAGGATCAGATGTGCAAAGTGAACACTTACATTTTTATCAATAAGTAAAAGGGCCAATGTATTTCCTAAAGCTGTTTAAGCAAATCATTGAATACCATTATCTGGCATAGAAAAGGGAGAAAGAAAAAAAAAGTGAAGTAGAATGAGAGGACAAAATACATCTTATGTTTTATTTGATAAAAGGAATAAGAATGGGAAAAGTGAGGAAGGAAGAAAAGAAGAGAAAAAAAGAAGAGGAAGAGGGAGGGAGGGAGAAAGAGAGAGAGAGAGAGAGAGAGAATAAGCTTAAATCACAAGAGAAAGCTGAAGCAATATGAAAAGAAGATAAATTGAAAGTGAGAGACATGAATGAGACCTAAATGAAGATGCTTCGTGTGCTACCCAGGGTCATTGGTTTTTTGAGTTACGTCTTCTTGTTATTAGCATCATCTTTGTAGAAGTGATTATGAATCTCTATTAATTAGTAACCATGGTTTTAGGGTGTGAAGCCCAGTGACTTTCATGGTGAGAGACACGCTTTCTTAAAGGCAGAGTATAGCTTTCCTTAACGTTTTATTCCTTCAATGGTCCTGCTTATCCTTCAGCTTGGGCAAAAATTATCTCCTGCCCTAGACTCATCTCTGGGAAAAAGTTTTCTTCCTAGAAAACTCAGTGTGTATGACACAGATGTCTGAGAGTCTGACAGTTTTCACTTGGGACTCTCCATTGAGAGCATTCAGCTGTTCTCAAAGTGTGGAAATATTCCAGAGGGTGCTTAAATTCAAGGTCATGTGGGGTGTACCCTTCAGGTTGTTCAGGTTTGTTCTGGAGAGGCCATACTGCTTGTTCTTCCAGAACAGGTCACATTCTGTTCTGCCATCACTCACCCAAGCCCCTGCTATATGGGAGGCTTGGATGAAGGTCCTCAGGACAGAAGCAAGTTCATGAGCCCATTCAGTAATGAGCCTAATTCTTTGGCCTTGTTGGTAGGATTCCCTGGTCAGCTCCTCTCTCACCCCACTGAATTGTGGGAGCACTTGAAACATATTTTAAACCAAGCCAATGATTCATTTAATTTTTGTGAACTGACATCTAGATCTAACAGATGGGCAGCTCTTGGCTTGAGCTGCAGGGCATGGAGGATTCCTGTTGCTTATCTACTTCTAGCATTGGGTTTGCTCCCAATAGGATGCCTATCTGTGAGCTCTGAAGAAATGTGTCATAAAGGGTCACGTGTGAAGTTGAAAGTGACAAGGTATCTTGCCTGACCTCTACTGTGAGGGGAAGGGTTATTAGTATGGTGTGACACTGTTAAGAAAAGCAACAGGGTTCAAAATGGGGTCAAAACCATGGTGAAATGCAAGGAAGTTTTATAAACTTACTGGTGAAACTGGCTTATTATATAGCTCATTAAAACCACAAGGCTATCCAGAACTGGTGTGACGGTGGTTACCAGGCCCTGGGGCATACGGAAACTGGAGAGATGTTGGTCAAAGGGTACAACCTTGCAGTTAGAACAACAGTGTCCAAACTTTTGGCTTCCCTGGGCCACATTGGAAGAAGAATTGCCTTGGGCCACACATAAAATATACCAAAACTGAAAGAGCTGATGAGCTAAAAAAAAAAAAAAGGTTGAAAGAAAATCTCATAATGCTTTAAGAATCTGTGTTGGGCTGCATTCAAAGCCATCCGGGGCTGCAGGCTGGACGTGCCTGAGTTAGAAGATGAGTGTGTTCTGGAGAGCTCATGCACGGTCCGGTGGTTATCATCAGTAATGCTGTGCTGCACATGTCAGAGTTGCTAAGAGACTAAATTTTAATTGTTCTCACCACAAAAACATCATATGGTTCTAATACTATGAGTTTACAGCCATTTCTTCTTACTTAGTAGAAGGGAAGCTGCTAATTAATGAAATCTATAAGAGAATTCCTTTACATCATTAAATAGTGTATTTCTTCCAAAAGAGAATTCAGAGCGCAGGTGTTTGCACATTGCCCAGAGAATGCAATGGCTTGCCCTATCACACAGCAAGTTATCAATGTGGGTAATTAGTCATTGTTTAGCTCTCACTATCAAAGCAATCTTTTTTTTCTTTAACTGTTTTATGGACACATTTTCCTAAATTCATAAAGCAACGTTACAATTAAATTTTGAAAATGCTACTAGCTCATGTGAACTATTTCCATTGAGCTTTTACCTCTTTTATCCTGCAAATGCCTACACAAAAGATGTTACTGATGTTCTCCCAGGATACTATGCGTCTTCTAGGGCTATCCATGAAGTTACGTGGGCAGTGACAATTTTTACTGTAATAGTTTCATGAAAGCCGGGTATGAGGTATTCCAAGAAATAGGTCATTCTTTCTCTTTCAGCGGCAATTTTTTTTTTACTAGAAAATATTAAAACTATGAATAAAAGTAGCTCTTTAAAATTATATTTCTAAGTCCATTACTCCATATACTAGGAAATGGGGTTCTTTTCACATGTAGTTTTGAAAATAGTCTATTATAAAAGCAATATGTACTTTTGGTAAAAAATCGATAAATAAACCATATGAAAATAATGGGGGAGAGCCTCCCACTACTGGAGATAATTTCTGTTTCCATTTGGATGAATTTCCTTCCAGCCTTTTTATTTATTTATGTATGTATTTATTAATGCATGAGTATAAATATACACAATTTCCCATAACGGGTTAACATTTTAATTACCATTTTGTGTCCCACTACTCTCGGTATTATTATGTATCATAAATTGCTTCAAAATTATTTCAATGCCAACATTATATTCAATCCTATGGCAATCCTATACTTCTTTTAATCACACCCGATTGTTAATTATTTGGGTATTTTCATTTTCTTTCTTATTCTACACAGTGCTGCAAAGAACAGTTTTGTTCGTTGCAAACGTCTCTGATTATGTTCTTAGTAGATACGGGTTGCCTTAATACATGGTTAGGGTTAGTCTTTCCTGGAATAACTAGAAATGTAAAACAAATGGACAGCTGAACCTCCCCCTATAGAAGCGTAGCAAACTTACATAGTATCAGAGTATTTAAACCTCATGCATTAGAACTGGGAACATGTCAAAGATCTGGCCTTTTAGCTGATGCTATTTATAAGGACAAATGAGAATTGCTGGCTCTGATGTGAAACTCAGTGCTCAGAAGGGACAACTGGCCTTGGTCCTTGACTTCCCAACATTCCTTAGCAAATTATGATTTGCGGGATCAGATTATGATTGATGGCTCTTTCATGTCAGCTTTGAGAAAGCAGGCAGGGGGATTTTAGAATTACAATAGGGAGCTACCAGGATTTCATAATCAGAACAATAAAACTCAGTTACATATTAAAAACCTTTGATCTGTTAAGTAAATAGACGCAGTACCCAGAGGCTGCTTTGGAAAGTACGGGAGTGAGAGGGGCGGCCCTCTTCCCTTCCGTTGGCTCTCTTCTTCCGGTTCTTCGATTTCCCTGGCAAAATGTTTATTTTAAGAGTTCAGGGTGTGGCATGCACACTTCACCGAGCATGTCCTCTTTGTGCCAGGAAAAAGTAAAAAGTTTCCAGCACTTAATGAGGTGGAGGCTAGGCATAAGGCTGATAGCATTTGGGCATTTGCCACATTTTAGACTTATCTTTAATAAGGAGTAAGGTATATATAGTTGCTTCTGCAAAACCCTAACTAAATACATCTGTTACCGGAAAATGGGGTGTCCTCGTCGACACGATGTCCAGGTTCTTGGTATCTTGAGCAAAGAATTGAACGAGACACACACAAAAGTAAAGTGGCGAAACCAAGAGATAGTTTATTGAAGAGAAAGTACACTCCAAAGAGGTAGGAGCGGGCTCGAGCAAGGAAAGTA
This sequence comes from Lyroderma lyra, assembly GCA_004026885.1. Classification (NCBI taxonomy): domain Eukaryota; kingdom Metazoa; phylum Chordata; class Mammalia; order Chiroptera; family Megadermatidae; genus Lyroderma; species Lyroderma lyra. Next base: position 33,295 of record PVJL010008695.1, read on the forward strand.
GATCAAGAGCCTGATTAACGAGGCTTTGGGACTTTTATTTTCTTCCATGTCTTCAGGGAAGTCACCTCTGGGCATGAAGTTTCTGGATTGATAAGTCTGATTGACAAGCCTGTGACATCACCTTTCTTTTATTGTTCCTGTCTCCTTTCCAAATTCAATTACCTCCTGTGATTTTGTCTTGTCTCGGGACGGGGATTACTAGTGAAAGAGTGGTATCGGGGGCAGTGGTGACTATCCCAGCAGAGCGAGTCTCATGGGAGGGGTCCCGAGATCCCCCCTATTCTATCTGCCTTCCTTACATTTCCTTGAGAGACGTGATCCCCACAAATCTCCATGGGAAGCTGAGGGGCTAAAGGTCTCATCTTCTGTATCTGCTTCCTGCTGAGGATGGTCGTTGCCCGTACCTACTGGGGATCCACGGAGCTCTCACCCTGTCTGATCTAAAGGGGGAAGGGGTTTCGAGATCCGCCATGTTGACTCCTTTGGTTGAGGTGGGCTGGAGCTGGAAGCCTTGCCAGGTGACATCTGCATTCCAATGGTCCCTAGATAAGGAGAACCAGGCTCAATTAGTAACTTCAACAGCTTTGGCCGGAAAGGTAGGCCTCAAAGCCATCACTGCAGGGTGGCTACGTGACAGAAGATTTGTTTAGTCCTTTGAAGTCTGCATCCTGCTGATTTTGGTCTCCACCGGCCACCCAGGTGCCACCGCCTATCCAGGAATGGCCTGGAGATGATACAATTAACAAACAGATTCACAGTCGCTCGGATGATTAGCTAAAATCTAGCACATCCAGCTAAGTAAAGTTTTATTATTACATATCACAAATTTTAGGATGGCTAACCAGGGCTGGAGACAGACATTTTGGAAATACAATGAGCAAACACAAGTTACAAGTTCTTCTCTGAATGATTAGCTCAAACCGGGGCACAGGACATCTGGGAGTTACAGGATGAAAGCCTATTGTTTAAGTTTTAGGGTGATTGTCTAAAGCAGGAGGCAGGATGAACACATTCCATGATTCAAGTTAGAAGCAATCTGTTGTTTATACTGGAGTTAAAGAAAAACTGATTGAGAGGGTGATTAAGGCTGTGGATTAGGGAAAAGGTGAAACTGAGAGCTGAAGAACTAGAACAGGAGTCTTTAGTGAAGTGGGGGGCTGGCTGCTTTGGCCCATATCAGGTCTGTTTCTGGATGTTGTTGGGAAATGTACAGGGAATTGGTCGCACCCAGTCAGAGATTGCTGGTAGGTAGCTTTGCAGTCACAAAACTATTAAGTCTGTCCACATTTCTTGACCTTAGAATTCCATTTCTTGCACTTACCTTATGTGTATATTCGCGTGTGTGTATGCATGTGTGCGTGTGTATGAGCATGCAGGCACATGCATATTTTAAAATCCAAGACTAGCAGAGATAATTTCCCAGGAAAGTGGGCCCAGCAATTTCATAAACCAGAATTTCACTGAGAATTCCACAGAAAAAATTCATTCCATCCCATGGTAGCACAGTGGAGAAAAAAATTTCTTCTAGGTGTCTCTGCAAAGAACGTTTTTGTTTTTCCAATGTTACAAACAAGCACCATGGGGGTCCTCACAAGACTTTGGGATGCTATCTGTTTGACCTGTGTTAAGTTTTCATAATATTTGCTATCAAGTGAAGGGGAGAAGTGACTTCCTAGTTGGTCAAAGCTGTTGAGAAGGAGCTAGTCATAGTGAAGGATGTCTTTGGCGTGATAAAACCTGGTCTTAATGCTATCCTGGGACCTCAAGGGGAGGCACATCCTTATGGATAGGCCTACTGACTGCAAAGGAAGAGCCCTGTGCTCTCTCTCTGAAGCTATTTGGCTAAATGTGACCCCTCGACTGGTCCGCTTTAAATGTATTATAGCACAGGTAGGTCAAGGTCATAACAGGATGAGGACTTGGGTGGGAAGAGAAAATAGACTTCAGCAGCCCACTGTCAACTATGAGCAAGGCAAAAAGGAACACGTGAGCAAAACCATTCAAGAACTGGCCACGAGCCAAGTGGCAGACTCCCCGGGGGAAACCAGCTCCTTCTGGTTGAGTCTGGAGGTCAGACAAAGAAGACCGGCCTGGCGATGCAGGTGATTACAGGTCCGGCTGCCCTATTTCTGGAAGAGCCCACCACCGGCTTAGATGCTGGCACATCAAATGCAGTTTGACTCCTAGAGAAGATGTCAAGGCAGAAAGGCCTGTCGTCTTACCCGTTCGTCAGCGCCGTTACGTAGGCTGACCACACGTCCTGTTTTAAACAGGACAGGAAACAACGGTCCTCCCCATTTCAAACAGGACGCGTGGCCAGCCTAGTCTCACTGGGCTAAATTCAAGGTGTCAGTAGGCTGACCAGGTACACCGTTTGAAACGGGACAGGACCACTGTTTCCTGTCCCATTTAAAATAGGACGTCTGGTCAGCCTATTGTTAGAAATCTTCAAACTGTCTGATCACCTTACCTTGCTGGCAGTGGGAAAGGTGGCGTGTGGCCTGGCACAGGAAACTTTGGCCTGGTTTGCACCTCCTGGTAACCAGTATGGCTGTGGTGACAACCCTGCCGAGTTCTTTCTTCATATCACTAGTGGAGATTCTGCTGGGACTTCACAGAAACCGAGAGAGTGGACAACCGGAGACTGTTGTAGAGGCTCCGGGGCAGGATGAACAGTGCAGAGAGCAGTTAGTGGATGTCATGCTCATTCCTCCTGCTGCAAATCTGAACTGGATGGTCTCTCAGCAGTCAACAACGAGTACATGGTTTTCACATATATAGCATATATCACTCTCCTTTTAAAAATGGTTTTAATGAGTTTATTTGAGCCAAACTGACGACATATGCCAGGGAGCAAGATCTCAAATGCTCCCATCTATCAATTTGTTTGGCCATCAGCTCGGCTGGGTCTCCACAGGCTCCCTCAGAAATGTGTTTGGTGATTCGCAAGCCTCCATTGCTGAGATAACAGCACCTGCTACCAGCAGATGGGTTACGGGGCCTTCAACCTTGCTTTAGACAGCAACCGTGCAGAAATTCAGAATGGAGTTGACTTCGCACTTTACTTGACCCGTAACTAATGCTTTAACTCTCTCAGTGACCTCTGTTTTGGTTTTTGAAAAGAAGCGATTTGTGTGTGAGTCTATCCGTAGCTAGACTGGTCTGACTCACTCCCTGTAAGAATTTCAGGAGGTATCATGTTTAATGTTGGAGGCTGACGCCTCCAGTGGGACCATCTTGATCATGGTGTTTTCCCTCATGATGCTTCCCTGAGTCCAAGAGCCTCAGCTCTGGCTGTCACTGTGGGTCAGAGTGACATCCTTTGACCACTCCTGTATAGACTATCTAGTAGTAATGATGATTTTTTTTTCCAGGCCTCTTTGAGAACCTCGGGACTATTAGGCCTTGGTTTTCCCATATCCAGTGTATAAGTATTCCTCAGTATGACTATACAACCTTGCAACATAATGAATGTGTGGGCCCAAGCTTTTGTCTTGGGATAAAATAAGACACAAGTAAACCAAGCTTGTGGATATGCAGTGTATTGTGGAGAAGACATTTCACAAAACCAACTGTCCTCCTGGGGTCTGTGGGAGAATCATCCGGCCTTAGCATCCACGATAGTTATTTTCTTCACAATTACCTGACTGCAATTGCTATTTCTGAAAAAGTTTTTAAAAGCCATTTGTAGGAGTCACCACTGGAATCCCAGGACATATTTTTTTCAGTCTACCTTTGATTTCAGCCCCGGGTATAGTGTTGTGAGTTGAGATCATGCCACAGGATGATGACTTACATTGAGTGCATTCTACTTGTCTTTCTGTTCTAAGACTGTCAGGGCTGAGGGACATGCTGAACCCTCAACCACAGCTTAAAATGCTAGGGGGATTTGTATTTCTAGGGATAATCCTCAAATAATGAGGGATGCGAACCAGTGAACAAATACTCCACGTGCCATCCCTTATGGGAATAATTCTGTGAGGACATCTGTTCGTTTCTCAGGGGGTTTGAGTGGAATAAATTCTGCAGGGTCTACAGAATGACCTTGAATGCTTTCCTCCTCAACACCTCCCTTCCTCAGTCTTGTTTCCTGAGATTATCTCTGCAACCCAGGCTCTGTTTAAGATGCCAAGAAACAGATGCTTCGTTTGTTCGAAGCTGTCATGATGGGAACTCGTATGGTTGCCATACTCCACTGAAGTTGTGGTTTATTATTTTCATTTTTAGTGATCTCTATAATACTTCAGTACTGGGTGTATGTGATTAAGTACGACTTGTATTACTATCTGAAAGAAACCAAAGTGTAGGCTAATAATACATGCCATCCACGTGGTAATTAGATAATAGACCCTTGAGGAGTAAAGGTGAAAGTCTACTTCCTGACCTAGGGAAGAGGATCCGATTTCTAGATCCAGTTCCAGTCCTCATGGCTTGACACTGACAAAGTCAGACGTCCCTCTGACGTCAGTGTCCTTGTCTTTAAAGTTAAGGTATTAAGCTCGATGCTCTCCCAGCTCTGTAGCTCAGAATTCTGTGATTTGGTACTATTCACATACCACGGTAAGAGCCGTGATTGTGCCTGGGGCTCAGCTGCAGTCAGGACTCACTACAGGGAAGGTGGGGTGCACAGGGCTGCCTGGTTCTTTGTCCTCAACCCCCGTGTAAGAATCAGATGTCATGCTTCCTCACTTTCCTGGCACATTCCCTACTGCAATAGCTGGCACCTAGGAGATGCTCAATAAATGCTGTTTTAGAAGGAACTCCTACCGTCTTCCAAAAAAACTCTTCGTGAAACCGACCCCTGTAAGGAAGGTAACAGAAAGATGGAACTCTGTTAGTTAACATGACATATCTTATATTCATCCATCACAGAAACGGAAAGGGAGCTAAGTGACTTCAGCTATCACATTTTGTGAATAGTTTATATAAAACTGTCTCATACCATATAAATATGGCACTTATTCCATATTGCTTTGTTTTATAGTTATTTGTGTGTGTGTTTTAACTCTCTTGTTATAAGCTCTCTTGAGTTCAGTCATCATGTTCTAGCCATATGTATATATTACGCAGTACCTTCTACCTAAGCTATGTGTCAATTGTTTTTGTTTTGGGAAAAGAAGAGTAAAATACTGAGACTCTACCAAACACTGGTATTAGGACTCATTAGGAATGTGTTTGAGGTATTTAAAGGAAATAGCTAGAATGTAAAGTCCAGTGTGACAAAATGCCTTGTAATAAATTAGGTTTGACTTTTTCTCATGTTAACCTTCTCATTAGCATGTACATTGGCCAATTAAAAAAATGTATCAGCCGAAGGTCACATTTTAAAAAGTTTTTAAGTGACAACTATAAAATGACACATCTATCAAGGGAAGCATGAGAAAATACAATTTCAATCAATATTAAAAGGTATCAAAAATTCCTTTTCTTTTATAAGTTATTAAAGAGGGAGGAGATGAGAGTGTAATTAAAAGATGAGTGAGAAGGAAGACAGAGGAGGACAGGAATGGAGGAGGAAGGAGAAATGAATGCAGCCAGGACTAGTCAGAAAGAAAGTGAGAGCATCACGGGCTGGAGTGAGTGCTAGGTGTAGGGAGGTGGAGACATTTTTTGTTGCTGTGATGAGCTTTCCTGAGATATAACTTACGTGCTATAAAATTCGCCCTTTTAAAGTGCATGATTCATTGTGGTTAGTGTATTCACAGGGCTGTGCAAACACCATCACTATCTATTTTTAGATAAAAAAAAAATAAAAAAAGACACCACCAAGCCATTAGCACTCCCTATCCATCCCCCTCCTTTACCCTGACAACCCAACCTAGCCGTAGCCGTACAGTATTTTACTTCCTGTTTTTATAGGTTTGCCAATTCTTAACATTTCCTATGAATGAAATCAGATACCATGTGACTATAATGGTTTCAAGCCTCATTCATGTTGTACTATCTCTCAATAGGTCATTCATGTTTGTTGTCAAATCCTATTCCATTGTACTCATTTGCCACGTTTTATTGATGTATTCATCGGTTGAGGACATTGGGATTGTTCCCCTTTTTTGGTTATTGCCATGAACATTCATATACAAGTTTTTTGTGGACGTGCATTATTATTTCTCTTGTTGTATACCCAGGAGTGGAATTGCTTGGTCATATGGTAATTTGAGGATTAACCATTTGAGAAACTTTAAAATTGTTTTTCAAAGTGACTACCATGTTTCATCACCAACAGTGTATGAAGGCTCCAGTTTCTCCCTATCATTGCCAACACTTATCATCTGTCTTTCTGATTATAGCTACTCTTGTGGGTGTGGAGCGGCATGTCATTGTGGTTTTGATTTACATTTCCTTAATGACTAAACGTGTCGAGATTCTTCCCATGTGCTTATTGCTTGTTTATATATTTATTTTATATCTTTGCATAAATGTCTATTCGGATACTTTGTCACTTTGAAATTGGGCTATTTATCTTTTTATCATTGACTTGCAAGAGTTCTTTAAATATTCTGGATACAAATATAAGTCCCTTATCAGATATATGATTTGCAAATGTTTTCTACCTTGCCGTGGGTTGTTTTTTTGCAAAGGCATCCCTTGAAGCACAAAAGTTTATAGTTTTGGTAATAGTCCAGTTTCTTTGGTTTTTTATTTGGTTGCTTGAGCTTTTGGTACTGTATCTGAAAAACCATTGGCCAACCCAAGGTCATAAAGATTCACTCCTATGTTTTCTTCTAAGCATTTCATAGTTTTAGCTCTTATAGGTCTATGATCCATTTTGAGTTAATTCTTCTGGATAGGTGAGGTAGAGGTTTGACATTCTTTTGCATATGGATATCCAGTTGTCCCACGACCATTTGGTGAAAAGATGATTCTTTCCCCCATTGCATGGGTTGGGAAATTACAGCTGTGGGTGTTTATATCTGGACTCTTGATTCTGTGCCATTAATCCGTAGGTCTACAGGTATGCCAGTATAATCTGTCCTAATTACTGTAGTTTTGTAGTAAGTTTGAAATCAGGAAGTGTAAGTCCTTCAACTTTGTTCTTCCTTTTTAAGATTGTTTTGGCTATTTGGGAACCTTTGTAATTCTATATGAAATTTGAATATTGGCTTTTCCATTTCTGGCAAAGAAACCATTTGGGATTTTGATAGGAATCGTGTTGAATTTGTTGATCAGTTTGGGGAATAGTGCCATTTTAACAATGCTAAGTCTTCCAATCCATGACATTGGATGTCTTTTTCATTTACTTAGAAGTTTTCTTTAATTTCTTTAATGTTTTATAGTTTTCAGTTTTTTCCTTTTATTTTGTTAAATTTATATGTAGGCATTTATTGTTTTGATGTTATTGCAAAAGTAGCTGTTTTTTGTTTGTTTGTTTGTTTGTTTTTGCTTTTTTTTGGTATGTGGGTAGCTCCCTGACTGGGAATCGAACCCAGGCCACAGCGCTGACAGCGCCAACGCCGAAGCCTTAAGCCACTACACCATCAGGGAACTCCCAAGTAGCTCTTTTTTATTTTATTTTCAGATTGTTTATTGATAGTATATAGAAATACGATTGATTTTTGTATATGTATCTTGAATTTTGAAAACTTGTTGAATTTAATTCATTCTAATAGATTTTTAGTGGATTCTTTAGGACATTCTATATACAAGATCATGTCATCTACAAATTAAGATAGTTACTACTTCCTTTCCAATCTTGGTGCTTTCCCCCTTTTCTTGCTGAATTGTCCTGGCTAGAACCTCTGGTACAATATTGAATAGAAGTGGTGAGAGCAGACACCCCTGAATTGGTGTGGTTCTCAAGGGGAAAGCATTTAATCTTTCCACATTAATATAAGCTGTGGGATTTTTGTACATGATCTTTAGCAGATTAAGGAAGTTCTCTACTAATCCTAGTTTGTTGAGTGTTTATTATTATGATAGGGTATTGGATTTTGTTCAATGTTTTTCCTATGGTTTTTGTGTTTTATTCTGTTAATGTTGTGTATTACACTTCCCAGGATAAATCCTATATAGTCAAAGTGCATGGTCCTCTTACATGTTGCTGGACACAGTTTACTCATTTTTTGTTGAGGGTTTTTGTGTTTGTGTTCACAAGGGATATTGGTCTGTAGTTTCATTGTGATGTCTTTTTCTTATTTCAATATCAGTGTAATACTCTCCTCATAGAACTGATTCAAAATTGTTCCCTCTTCTTCTACATTTTTGGAAACTTGGTTGGTTTTAATTTCTTTTCTTTCTTTTTTTTTTTTCTGGAATGTTTGGTAGAATTTACCAAACGTCATTCAGGTCTTTGCAGAAATATTTTTAGTTATCAATTTGGTATCTTCACTTGTTGTGAAGCTAGTCAAACAATTTATGTCTACTTGATTCAGCGTCATTAATTTGTGTCTTTCTAGTAATTTGCCCCTTGAGACTATACTATCTAATTTATTGACATACAGTTGTTTAGAGTATTTCCTTTAGTCCTTTTTACTTCTAAAAGTTGGTAATGATCCCTCTTTTTTCATTCCTGAGGTTGGCAATTTGTCTTCTCTTCATTCTTCTACTCTCGCATTTATGTTTTTGGTTTGCCTAGTTAAAACTTACTAATTTTGTTGATCTTTCCAAAAAACCAACTTCTGGTCCCATTGATTTCTTTCACTGTTTCCTTTATCCCTGCTACAAGTTTCCCTCTGAGCTGTACTTTCACTATGTCACATGAATTTTGGTGTGTTTTGTTTTTATTTTCATTTTATCCTTTCTTTCTTGATTCTCCTCCTTCTTCTGCTGCTGCTTCTTCTTCTTTCTTCTTCTTCTTCTTCTTCTTCTTCTTCTTCTTCTTCTTCTTCTTCTTCGAATGCATTGTTTAATATCCACATAAGTGTGAATTTTGCAAATTTGAAAACATACTTTGTATGATTTCAGTTTATTAAGACTTGTTCTATGGCCTAGTATATAATTTATTTTGGAGAATGTTCCACATGCACTTGAGAAGAATGCCAATTTTATTGCTGGTGGGTGGTGTGTTTCACAGATGTCTCTTACGTCTAGTTCATCTATAATGTTGTTCAAGTATTCTATTTTCCTGTGAATACTCTCTAGTTTTTCTACTCATTATTGAAAATATGGTATTGAAGTATCCAGCTTTTATTGTTCAATTGTCTATTCCTTCCTTCAATTCTGTCAGTTTTTCTTCATGTATTTTGAGGTGCTGTTGTTAATATATGTGTGTGTGTCTATCTATCTAGCTATCTATCTATCTGTATCTATCTATCTATCTATCTATCTAGAGAGTCATGCTTTTATATCTTTCTGATGAATTGATCCTTTATCATTATGAAAATCCTTCTTTATCTCCAGTCACATTTTTGTTTTAAAACCTATTGTCTCAGATACAGGCATAGCAACTCCAGTTCTCTGTTTACTGTTTGTATGGTATACCTTTCTCAATCCATTTGTGTTTAGTGAGCAGTGCTTTTTAAAAATGATTTCAACTTTTTAAACTTTATTTTTTAAATGAGTATATAATACGATTCATTTTTTCTTTCGATGTAGTTTTATGATTTTTAACACATGTGTAGATGTGTATAACCATGCCTGTAATAGGATAGAAAATAATCCCATCACCCCAACACTCCCTTGTGTTATTTCTTTATAGTCCTTGCATCCCACAAGCCCAGTGCTAGCACACAGTGCTATTCTCTGTAGTGGGGAGTTCTTATCACAGCATCAAAGGATAGGAATGCACTTCATTATTATCATTATCATTATCATTTGACCTTTGTTTTGTTGATTAACCACTGCTGATAGTCTTCTTTCTTCCTCTTTTTCAACCCTCCTGAGGCTTTGTATTGAGTTCTGTGACTCCATCAGTTAAGGGCAGCGTTAAGGGCAGTGGAGATGACTGTCTGGGCTGAAGTATTGATTAATGTCATGCAAATGTAGCGATTCTATGAAATCGAGATGGAGTTGAGGCAGGAGCCTCACTTCCGGGCTGGTATTTTCAGAGCAGGTAGCATACCAATACTGCGGCATTGGTGTGCTACCTGCTCTGAAAGGTGACTTAGACATTTAAGGTCTTTGGTGACAGCTGAGCACCCACTATGCAATTATAAATGGTTCCTGAGTATGCCTGGCATCCTGCCTCCTCCTCCTCCTTTCTGATTGCCTTTGGAAAGCAAATAGAGTGTGACAATTATTTCAGAAGTTCTGGAATGTTCCTGTGTGGGGTTAACCTTTGTATTACTGTTAATCCTTGCCCCCCTCTTTTCAGAGACAAGAGATTAAGTTATAACTAGATGGCAACCTTCAGAAGATGCATAACAGGACTTTCCCCTTGTCTTTCCCACCCCCACCCTGACCTTCACACTTCCCCAACATTAGGGAAAGGCAGGAAGTTTTCCCTGTGGTTTTTCTTTGTGATGACATGACGGGGCAGGTCAATTAAATGGGGAAAACCCCATGTGAACACACGCCTTCTGTGTACATGCCAATATAAGAAGAGCCTCTGTAGGCTCAAGCTGCATCCAACCCTCACAGCGCTGCCAGGGCATTGGGTCCCCAGCACTGAGCACATCTCTTCTTGGAGCTGAAAATGATGAGCAGTACCCAGAGTCGGCTCCTGATTGCTTTGATGTCAGCACTGCTACTCAGCATCTGCAGCGAGTCAGAAGGTAAGTGGCACTCACTCTTCCTGCTAGCACAGGAGCAAGAACTGTTCTCACTTTCTTCTAAGCCTTGAGCTCATCTGGGAGCCCCTAAAGGATGAGAGCCTGTTAGAAAGTCTTCCAAGGGGAGTCCTGGGAGCTGTCAGCTCACTGGTGAGTGAGGGAGGGAAAGGGGACTGCTGCAATCAGGCTTTCCTCTCTACTGTCAATACTAGCAGATTTGGGGGTGTGGGTGGGCTCATAGAGACCCCTGAGGTCCAGAATGTCGCCAAAGTGCTATTTCTGGGAGTGACGTAAGTTGGGTGACATTACCAGCGAACGGGGCCATCCCGAAATGGAAGGAACACTCATTTCCCCAACTTTCTCAGCTTCCCAACTAAGTAGTTCGAGTGAAGTTCAAGGCTCAATTCTTCAGGGGTGGAAGGTGGTACCTGACTCCTGACTCCCTTGTCTGTGCCAGACTTTGGGCACATCACTTGCCAACTTTGTGATCACATTTATCCCTTATCTTACAGCAGGTTATAATTTAACTCAGAGGACTATCCCAGGGTTGTCTTATTGCTGTGAGAATGCATCACTTATAGGAACGTGTACATTCCTAAAAATGCATGTGCAGGATGAAGTTTTGTGAACACCGTTAAAAGTTCTCCTGAACGAATATTACAATTCCAAAGTGCTTTAGTTGCCACTCCTATAAAGGAAGCTTTTCTAAAGCACCTTTTCCTTTATAACTTCTTCCCCTCCCTTCCATCCTCAGGAGCCAGATAATAGATGAAAATCTGCTAATTTAGTCATTCTCTGAATTTCAAATGTTGTCTGTAAGAGTTTCTTCACGTGGGAGGTCCTTATATATTCTTGAGTGATTGTAGTGAACTGGAAGAAAAGTCAGTTTGTGTTTCTTAGTAAAAATTTTTATGAGAAGCCACGTGCTTTTAAATTGTACTATTGAACCAAAATTTCCCTGCACATGCTCTATTTTTTAGAAGAGAACTGGAAACTACGGTAAATTGGGCCTCGAGGACCTTGGAACTGGCCCTCTAACTCGTTTACTTGCCATGTAAATCAGACTCTGGGTTTTCCAGAACTTCAAGTAGATTCACAGTACCTGTCCCAGAAAGGCTCATTCATGCGGACTCAATACCTGTCACTTCTTTTTAGCTGCCAGCAGCTTTGACTGCTGCCTTCGCTACACGCAACACGTCTTTCCGACCAAGTTTATCAACAGCTTCACGGAGCAGCGGGCCAACGAAGCTTGTGACATCAACGCCATCATGTAAGTGATGAGTCGGTTTTAAATCAGTTGTATCAAGAGCACATGGGAATTTCAGGTTAAAAAGGTTTTTGCCTTTTTTGAGTTTTATTCGGCAATAACTAACACGGCAGACAGCTTTGTGCATAGTTGTGTCAAAGCTCACTTTAAACGGGCCTGGTAGGAGCTCCCTGGTGGCGCAGTGGCTAAGGCTTCAGCGCTCTCAACGCCGTGGCCTGGGTTCAATTCCCAGCCAGGGAGCTACCCCCCAGCCCCCCAAGACGGCAAATACTTCATTTTAAAAAAGGAAACATGATTGAGGGCAAAAATCACTTTCTAAGCTAAACTTACAGGCTGCTAGAACGCTATCTGATGAGCATATTCTACCAGAAAATGCTTGAGGCCATAAGTACAAAGTCACAGTAATTATACCATTGCATATAATAGCCTTGATTCACATAGAATATTATACTTTGGAATGATACAAGTAATTGATCAAATGTATATATTATATTTCCTGTAACCACCAGCAACCAAATTAAATAACAATTCTTCCTGCCACGGCCATTTAGTAAATGGCAGAGAAAGTCGTGAAGCCTTACTTGTATTTCTTGCCTCAGGCTTTATATCAGGAGCAACATTTTTCTTTACATTTTGTTTCACCTCTGAAATATATGAACTGTCTCAGGTGTAGGACCATCAACTGGCATGTAAACGTTTCATTGCATGTTCTATGAAAAAGCCATTTAGATGCTTTCGAAACGCTAATCAAACTCTGATTTTTTTTTTCAGCTTTCACACAAGGAGGAAATTAGCGGTGTGCGCAGATCCAGAGAAGAAATGGGTGAAACTAGCGGTGCGTGCCATCAGGTATGGAGCAGTCACTGTCCCTTAGCCTCTGTCCAAACATGGCGGGAAGAGTGGAGTGCGCCGGGGCCCTGACGTCCTGGAGTTCTTTGGCGGAAGCACTGTGGGGTTTTAAAAGGGAAATGTCAGTTGGGCCGTAAAACATTCATTTTTTTCCACGTGTAAATCATTTTTTAAAATTTAGCGATATGTTTTACACAATGTATTAGATTCCTTTATACATTTGATAGTCATCGAGCTGTTTGATGTTTGTTGCAAAACGCCTCCTAGTTATGTAATTTGCAGACTGCATAACACTCGTTAAAACTGAAAGACATCAAGGGTTTTTACTGACATTAATGATGATGGGGAGTGACCTTTTATCCATGGGCAGAAGTCGCCTAACGCCAGGGTGCCATAGACACGGAATATGAAGACACAACATTTAAGCGTTCATGTCCTGCTTCTGTCGTTAGCTGACTGAGTTATGCGGGGACAAGGCCCTTCCCCTAGAGCCTCCATGTCCTCACGTGGAGCTGCTTGGTGGCCTGACATGAGATGAGGGGACGAGAGGCAGTCCTCAGGTACCAAAGCCGATCCTGCCTGCCACTCACACTGTTTTTGCTTATCTGTTTCTTCTCTTTGCAGACAGAGAAGCAGGAAGATGTGAAAGCTAACGCTCTCCGGAAGGAACTGGACTTGGCCCGAGAGCGGAAGGAGTCCAGCTGCAGTTGGTGGCTTCACTCGCACGTTGTTGCGGGTTCACACGCGTCTGATTTGCGCCTCACTGGGCTTGTGACATTGATTCCTACTGCATCCGAGTTGGCTTTGTGAAGCATTGTATGACAGTCAAGCTCTATTTTGTGTTGTTATTTATATATGCGGGTTTTTTTTGTGTGTGTGTGTATGTGTTTTGCTATTTAATTTCCCATAATCTATTTGGTTTAGTATGAGGTATAAAATTATGTTTGTAGAAATAAGATTATATAGACTTTCTTGCCAGCAGCAACTATTTTTAAAAAACTATTTAATATTCTTCTTTTTACATAGTTTTGTTTCCTAAATTGGTGCCATTACCTGTAAAAGAGAGAAACAATGAGAATCTAAAAATATAAAAAATAGAAAAAATAATGGAAGGAACCAAAAATCATTTGTTGCTTGATCTATAAAGACTTTAAGATGTATATTTAAAATATTTAAGAGTATAATAAATATAGAAATGTTCTGAAAATCTTTATTCACCATTTACTGCTGCCCATGCCTTTATCTCTATCCCTTGTGGTCCTAGACTTTGTTCAACATGAATTATAATGGACAGTGGGGGGGTTTGTTATCTTTTTTTCCCTTTTTTTTTTTGGTTCAAAGTTATCCAGACCCAGAATTAGAAAGGTCCTATAGCTGAGTTCCATAGCTCAGTATTTATTGATATAAAACTTTTTAAAATAAAAAAAATGGTACCCTTATGTTTTGTGACTACAAAGATACAACCACCATTTCAAAAATACCTTGAGAAATTACCGTATTTTTCTGTGTGTAAGGCAATACTTTTGCTTAAAACTGTTAGACCAAAAATTGGGGGTCGTCTTATACATGAGAATAACCCCTGCATTGATTTCTTCATGTTGGGTTAGGAAAGTAGGGGTCGTCTTGTTCATGGAGGCGCCTTATACACGGAAAAATAAGGTACTTAGTCTGTCATGGTGTCACCAGCCAGGGACCTGGAAATGGGCATCTTAGCACAGAAACTTCTCTCTCCTTCACACGTTCTGCTGAGTCATCTTTCAGCTGTTTCCAAAAAAAAAAAAAAAAAAAAAAGAAGAAGAAAAAGGAAAAGAAAAGGATTGTGCGGGATGTTCTCAGAGCCTGATAGCCTCACTAACCAGAGGAGAGATTTCAAATGTGTGACACCTGGCAAGAACCCAGACAGAATCCAGGCAAAAGGACAGTAGTCACTGTCACGACATTCCTGTACCACTTGGGACAGGCTGCCTCAGGTTCCCAGAGCCACTGGAAAGATGGCTGGAGGGAGGTATGCTGATGGCATGATGCAAACCCAGACGCACAAATCCAGAGAGCAGGGCAGTGATGGGTCATCTGGTGGAGAGCCAAAGGCTGATGGGTCATCTGGTGGAGAGCCAAAGGCTTGGTGTCTCAGTAGGCCCTGAAGGCCTCTCTGCGCCCAGGAGCAATCACATCTGCATCCTGTGCGTTTAGTCGCAGGTCTGGGCCCTACTGTGTGCCGGGCACTGAGCCCCGTGAAGCTCGAGATACCGAGACACAAAGTGAGGACTTGGTCCTTGCTCCCAGGTAATTAGGGCTGAGCAGTGTGGTGAGAGGGAGGGGCCCACCGTCACCCAGTGATGACCACGGCGGCAGCTAGCACTGGAACAAAGACAGTCACAGGGGGTGTAGGGCATCAGTAATGAGCGCTTCCGGAAGGAAGGGCTATTCAGTTGACCATTCAGTAGCCAGTATGCGATGTTCCTGAACTATGAGGATGGCAATTGTGTACGGGTAGGTAGGTCAGCCCAACACGGTGCTGTCCGGAAAGTCTCCAGCCATGCCAAGGAGAGGCATTTACGGCTGGAGTTTTTTCCTGGACTGCCCTCATGCTTGAGCTGAGGTGTGACGGGCTAGTAGGAGCCACCAGTTAAAAGGGGCAGCGGGGGAATTTGGAAATATCTGAGGGCATGTTTTATTTGTCACAGGGTCTGCAGATGGGGTACCATAGGCATTCAGTGGGCAGGGGACAGGGATGCTAAACCCTAGCAGAATGCACAGGGTAGTCTTGCACAATGAAGAACTATGCCATCCAAAATGTCAATCAAGCCACCAATTGAGCAACTGGGTGAAGAGCGGGGGTGAGGGCGGAGTCGCCGCCAACCAAACGAAACTGTTACCTCAGCTAAGCACAGTAGCTTAAACTTGAACATGGAAGCACCGGGGAACTATTGAAAAATCCAAAGCAGGAAGCAAAGGAGATGGGATGGAAGGTGGCAGCAGAGGTGACCGGAGAGCGCTGCATGGAGCAAGGTGAGAGGAGGTGAGACTTCAGTTAAAGGACGGCCAAGGGAAAGGTGCAAAAGAGACGGGTTTGGGGTTCCTGAGAGTCATCCTAACTACCCTCCTCCCCGCCCACACCCCCATCGGCCACCCTCTCGTGGACCGGCACCTCCTGTGAGGGCCACCGGCTGACAGCTGGGACACCTCCCCGGGTAAGTCTGGCCGAGCCAGGAAAGGGGCACAGTTTTCAGTGCTGTGAAGGCGTCGGAATCTTTGGGGACCAGGAACACGAGCCACTATTAGCTGAGTTTCTGGAGACCGAAAGGTCTGGGCTAGGATGCCAGTTTGTGAATCACAATGAAGACAGTCCAGTGTCAAGTGCATACAGGGGCCTGTAAGCACACAGGAATAATTTCGTTACCTTAGATTAAGAGGTCAACACTAAATTCTCATTATCACCAAATACCAGTCAGTGCTCGAATGTCCCTGTTTGTTTCAAAGAGAAGTTTGTTTTTGTTTGTTGTTTTGGCAGTTGGTGTCTTTGAATGCAGATCCAGGTCAAGTCCACACCCTACGTGTGTTTGTTTATTTTTACTTTTTTTGGGGGGGTGGGTGGGTGGGTAGTTCCCTGGCTGGGAATCGAACCCAGGTCGCAGCATTGAGAGCGCCGAAGCCTTAGCCACTCCACCACCAGGGAGCCGCCTGTTTCTTTTTACTTTTAATCTACATTTCTTACAATCACCTCCACCCCTTCTCTCTCCTTGGCCAGTTATGTTTTAGATAAACTAGGACATTTGTTCCGAAGTTTCCCACCTTCTGGGTCTTGTTGATGGCACTCCTGTGGAATCATGGCATGTTCTCTGACTCCTCGGTGAAAATAGAGGTTGGGTTGGAGCTTGATTGGGAGTGGGCAGGGACAAGACTACTTTATAAGTGGCACTGTGCCCCACCGGTATCAAGTTGCCTAAATCGACGCCAACAGCAGGAGTGAAAGGGGAGACTGTGGGCCTGTGCCCAAGGCTTCAAGGACCGTGAAGGACGGACCAAGACCGATGCACAGCCACAGGGAGGGACAGTGGACAGTCACCGTGATCTTCCAAGGAGGCGATGGGCTAGGCCTGTAGGATGGAGACGTGCTGTCAGGGAAGCACAAGAACGGTGGTCTCTGCCCGCTCCTGGCCCTGCCATTGTCTTGAGAAGACCTTAGCAAGAGTGATGTTCTCATCATAGACTCGGGGTTCAGCTGCAGCAAGGAGTTAGGGCAGTGGAAGCTACAAGGACTGGGGACAGGTGTCGAAGAGGATGTCATGGAGATGAACTGGGGACACACGGCAGTATTGGGGGGAAAGACGGAGACGTACGAAAAAGGACCGATGAATGCAAGCCTTTGGATTTGGGCACTAATCCTGCCATTTATACTATCTGAGCACTAAGCTTATGTGCTCGTATCACCCAGTAAGATTGCTGAGGTCTCATCTCATTTAAACATGAGGCAGGCACTATTTTTATGTCGCTGTGAGAATAGAGAAATGGAGGGCCAAGGGCATTAAGGAATTTACCCAAGGTCACACAGACTTTAGAGATGTGGCAGAGCTAGCTAGTCTCAAAGTTGGCAACAGGCCTCTGGCATCAAGGCGTTTCTGGGTCAATGAAGGCAGCAGCCCCTGGGGTGTCCAATGTTCCCCCATGTTGGTTCTTTGTCATCTTCAGGGTGGTCTGCCAGCTCTGCTGTTATAGCAGATATCAACGTGTTAGAACACAGAATGTTTTAGACTTTCTTTGGTGTCACAGAATGTAAAAAGTTTATTTTTTTGAAGGAGTAAGCTTCATTTGTGATGTGGGCACCTTACCTGGTAGTGCCAGATGCATGCCATGTCGTTGTGCCTTTCTGCTGTATGAAATCACACTTTGTTGAATGAATGCTATGTTCTACTCATTCATTCATTCAATCAGCAGGTACTGAGCATCTACTCTGTGTCAGGTGACTGGGGATAAACAGGGCAGAGGGTCTGCTTTCACGTGACTTATAGGAGGAGAGACAGAAAACCAACAGGTCGCCAAAGAAATGGACAATGTGAAAGAAAAATAGCTAAAAGGGGGGAGGTGGGGCTGGGCTGGGGCTGGAGAACTTCTCCACGTCTGCGAGGAGACGGTAACGATTTACTCTCTTATAGAAACGAAGCTGATGTCTTCTAGGCTGAGAGGAACCTAGGAAAGGTAAGGAAGACAGGTGTGATTAGGCCCACCCAGGAGTGGGGTCTTTTTCTCCTGAGCTCACATGAGGTCTGTGGAGGACTGCTGGACTTGGCCTTGGTTTACATTGACTGAGAGGGTAGGTCACGGACTGGAATCCCAGAGACCGTGAACTAGTTTTCACGGGATTGCAGGTGATGAGAACGTGTTGGATGTAGACTCGTTCACACTCAGGCTGTAAGGGGCTCAGACCTGTGGAGGCCCAAATCCAAGGAAGACAAGAATGAGTGGATTCCTGAGTCATGACATCTAGGTTACCCAGGCAGGTACGGGATCCAAAGGCTAAGAGGTGGGTATGGGCTGACCTGCGTCATCGCCTCGGCAGGCACATGTAGCAGTTCTAACCGCCATTCCTTCCCTCAGAATGCGACCGGATGTGGAGATGGGGTCTTTGAGGAGGTGGTTAATGTTAAATGAGGTCATAAGGGTGGGCCCTAATCCAACATGACCGATGTCCTTATGGAAGAGATTAGGCCACAGACACACACAGAGGGAAGACTGTGTGAAGACACAGGGAGAAGATGGCCATCTACAAGCCAAGGAGAGAGACCTCAGGAGAAACCAACCCTCCTGACACCTTGACCTTGGACTTTCAGCCTCCAGAGCTGTGAGAAAATCAATGACTTGTTTGAGCCCCCGAGCCTGTGGTATATTTTTTCTGGCAGCCCCGGGTGACACATGCAGGGGCCAAGAAGAACCAATGGACCCTGAACCCGAGTCCTTTGGGATTTAGCACAGGCATTCATAAAGTCACTCCTAGCATGGTTCGTAAACCCCACGTGGCTGCGCAGGGTCTGCAGTTCCCTCGGTGACCTCTTCTGCCCCAGAAGTTTCCTCAGGTCCACCCTCGATGGTGGGAGAGGCAGGAAGCTCTCTTCCGTTTTACAGCGCCCCGGCAGTCCGCCCTTGGTTTCATGCATGTAGGTAAAGGCTTTAAATAGAAAGGTCAGGTGGCATCTGTCACTAATAGCGTCGAGTGTCAGGCAGATGCACCTTTCGTCACCATGTCCCTGTGGCGCTCTGGATGCTGTGTATCAGGTGCGATCTCATTGGGGCAGGAAGTTGTGTGGCACTTGTTTCAGGGATTCCATTGCCTCACTTCCCAACCTCAGGGCTCCCAGGTGGAGCTTCCCCACCCCTCGCCCCCACCCCCAACTCTGCCTCTTCTTGCTGCCACCGCACTGTTCCGCTCAAGTCTGACCTTGTCTGGGCCCACGCGGGCCTGCCTCTCCTCTGGCCCGCTGTGCGGCGAAAACCATCGGGCCGGTCTCCAGATGGGCACCCTGCCCGCGACCTGGCAGCCTCGGGGCAACATCAGCTGGAGGGAAGGTGCTTTCTGTTTACAACTAAGGGTGGAAGGTAAAAATCTTGTCCTCCGAAAAACTAACTAAAAGGACCCTGACAATATGAACCCCGAAATTGCACATGTTAAGCTACAGTTGAGAAGGAGAAAGAGGCTTTTTTTTTTTTAGTATGTGTGCTGCCGAAGCGAGCACAGAGGCTTTTTTTCAAACCCATGAAAACACTCCCTGTACTAGAACTGCTACGGAAGGCATCCAATGTTTGCTGTGTCTCTCCCAGGGACAGAGCAGGCACCTCATTGTCCCAAGCACTGGGTCTGCCTCCCATGTGAGCTTCGTCTGTGCTGGGCTCTCCTTTAGACGAAGAGCCTCACGTTGTTTCCACCTGCTTGCATGCCTTGCAGTGCCTTGCATAGAGTCCTGCACCTACAAGGTGCTCTTCGGGGAATTTTGAATGGACAGGGAAACTATGTGATAAGTCCCAGGGAGACTCAGCATGCATGCACCATTGGTGGAAGTATAACTTAATACATTTTAAAGGCCATTTTTTAGGATGTGTCAAAAGCCTTAAACGTGTGCACACATTTAATGGTATCTCTATTTCCTGAGAAATTATTCTGAAGGTAAGTGGCATAGTGCATAAATATGTATGGATAAAATGCTCATAAAAGTGTTGAAAGAGGAACAATCAAAATATCGAACCAGGTGGGATAATTTTAATAATTATGGCTGTACACACATGTACTCTCAGTATATCCATGTATAGTTTTTAGCTGGTGTCGCCTAGGGTCATTAAAATGATCAGAATATTTCTCTACTGATTAGTAAAGTTATACTGCCTTGGACCTCCAATTACCACCCCAACTCCTTCCCCAGACTACCCCAAATTCCCCACAATCCAGAAACTAAAGCAGTTATGGCCTCAAGTACCAGAATCCTGCATACAGTGACAGCAAATATTCCTCTGTCACGATGCTCCTCAGTTTCTTTACAGCTGTCCTCTTCTTGTCCTCTGCCTTGCAGCTCCAATATCACCTCTGCTGAGGGGTTTCTCCTGGCCACCTGTCCTTACTCAGTCTTCCTAGTTGTTAAAGTTATTTCAAAGCACCTTATAAATACCTAGAGGTGTTGGCAAACAATCAGTGCCTCTGTTTCCACATTGATAACATGGGGGTAATTCTAGTATTTGCCCTGTAGGGTTGTTATGAGGATTAAATGAGTTTATACTGGGAACCATACCTGGCACCTAGTAAGCACCTAAATGTTATTATTCCTGACACTTGGGCTCATTGTAATTAATTAATTAATTTTTGTTATCAGTTCGCGGATTTCTTGACCATCTCCTACTATTGAAAAGTAAGTTCATTAGGACACAGATATTTCCTTGCTTCTCATTACTCTATCTCCAGCACCAAAAGCAGTGTCTGCCCATAAGGGATTCTCAATAAATAATAGTTAAATAAAATTATTTCTGTAAAATATCAGTCAGACATAGATATTCAGAATATATGTGCATACCAGGGGTGCGAAAAAATGTATACACATTTTAAGAGATGTTATCTATGTATAATATTGCTTTTTGAAGTTGAATCACAGTAGCAATGTGTAGTGTGACGTTTGCTCAGAAGATGGCATTAATCAAATGAATGCTAATGTCACCATGTGACAGGCAGGACAGTCAAAGAAAATGGTGGAAGCATAGTTGTCATTTGAGGAGTGCAATACCATTTGAAGTGGTATTTGAAATTTGAGAACATAGCTTGAGTTTCCCCAACATTCTCCTGACTTACCACCCCTTGACTTCTACCTATGGGGGACCTTAAAGGACATGGTGTACTGTAGAAAACTGGTTACACTGGCGGTACTTCGGGAATGCGCAGTGACACAAGTGGACGCTTTGGTCAGTGTTGCTCAGGCAGTAGTTCACCGTGATCAGAAGTGTCTGGATGCTGATGGTAACCACTTTGAGCACCTCTTGTCATTGCAGAAGTCAAATGTGACTTGTATTCCTCTTTTGCTATTGGTATATATTAAGTATTTACAATTTACTACAGTTTTTTCCTTTCTTAAAATGTGTATACATTTTTTTGGCACCCTCTGTATATACAGAAGAAATCTATGAGGAAAAAACAGTATTTATAGTATGATCTTAAATATGTTTTACAAAAGTGTGTGTATATACATACAGAAAAAATGAAAAGGGAAACATCAATATGATAATTTAAAAAAAAATTCTAGTCTTTCAATAATGGGTAAAAAATTTTGTTTTTTTCTTAAAAAATTTTTTTTCCTTAAAAAAGTTTTCTACCATGTATATTTATTAATTCCATAATCAGACAAATGTCTTTAGAAAAGGACACAAAAGTTTTGACAGACTCTCTGGGCTTGTTAAAAGAAATAGTTTCATCCCTTAGTAGTTAAAAACAGAAATGGATAGAGATTCTCTGATTTATTAAAGATCTGCAGTGGGCTCCAAGAATCTCCACTTCTACAAGTGCCCAGCTTATTCTTATGATTAAGTGAATTTGGGTCCTAGGCAAAGTCCAGGGCAGTGGGAGCAGGCCTGTTCATCGCCATAGAGGTCAGGATCAACCTGTAGAAGTCCTACCTCTCTGGGGTCCCTAGGCTGGGGAGGAAAAGAAAAGTTGATTAAGGAAGGAAATCTTTATTTTCTTCCCCAAGGACTTGCCATCCTTATCTAAAACACATGGGTGAGCTTTATCCTATACAATGGGATTGGGGTCACCTCCCACCCTGAGGTGGAGCCATTTCAGACACATCCACCATGGTCACAAGAGAGAGCCATGCAGGTAGGATGAGCACCCAGGAGTACATGTGCTGCAAGAGAGGAGGCTGGAAGTGGAGCCCAGGTCATCTTGGCCCTAGAACCCATGACCCTGGAGCTTCTGAAGAGAAAGAGCCCATCAGAATATTGGTAGCATACCAGGCATATACTGTATTTTACCGTGTATTAATGCACACCCACGTTTTTGGTCTAAACTTTCAAGGCAAAAAAAAAATCTTTCAGTTTAATTTTTTAATTCAAATTTTTATTTATCTATATTTAGGTACTTGTTTTTTTGTATTATAAAGGAAGTTTAGCATTTATTTTTTAACATATCACAGTGCAAGAAATTTTATGTAACAAATAACTACAAAACACAAGAACCAATACAAGGTATAAGACATTTTATGTATAAAAATTTTTTTTATATAAAAAACCAATTGTCATGTTCCAGGGTATTATTTTGCATGTGGATTTTGTTATTGATTTCTAGAGTTACACTTTTAACTCAGAAGCATAAATAAAAGAATTAGGAACATTTATATAGATTTGGTATTAGTATTACCTATGTGTAATGTGCTTCCTTATTTTTCTCTCACAAATTTGGGCAAAAAAATTATGCACTATACATGGTAAAATACGGTAAGGTCTATGAAAATGAGGACCCCATTCACCCCTCTCTCCTAGGACTCCACAGAGCCCCGTCACAAGCTAGATACCCAGGAAATACCTGCCAAGATAATGAATGATTGTGAGTTCGTCTGAACTACAACACAAGAAACACAACACACTAAATCAAGTTTTTTGTTTTCCCTTATGAGCTCACTAATCTGTTTTGGCAATCACTGTTCTAGGAGGCAGGGGCCAGTTTCTACCCCAGACTCTCAGATCCTGACATGCTATTACAGATGCAGAATCTATATGAAGTCGTCAAGCAGGAACATGCCTCTGAACAGACCCAGGTGGGTCTCGTGTTTATTTAATTGCATAAATTCTCTACCCTAAGGGTCAGATCAGGCTACCCCTGTGATACTTAAATATCATTTCACCATTCAATCTTATAATTTTCAAAGCACTCAACGTAGTTGATACCCCAAAGAAGGGTTAGAATTTAAAGGAATGTGGGCCCAGCTGTGGTCTACCCTTGTCATCGATGGAAAACAACAGCCTACAGTGTCACTGTCACAGGTGGCATGTTGGGAGTGGATGGCCTTCCAGTCTCAGTTATTTCTCAGGCTCTCAAAGATGATATTGGAAGAAACTTTGCCCTTCGTTTTTGCTTTCTGATTTAAGTTCATTGTACACATTTCTACCATCACTTGTCTCTCTAAAAAGTACAGATTTTTGTTAAGATTTTATTTTGTTTTGTTCTGCTTTCTTCTGCTCTCTATGTGAATGGGACCCTCAGAAGGGGTGAGGGTGCTGAGCATCTCAAGGTAAGACCTCAGTGAAAATTAAAGAATGATTAGTAGGCAAGTGAATCTATAGGTTAGCATTGATTTAAAAAGAGCACCCCAAATGCTGCATTAAAGACATTGCTCTTGGCTCAACCAGCAACTGAGTGAAAGACCAAGGCAAGGGCCTCTGAAGTCACTTGTGTCTTTAGCGTCTTTATTTTGAAGCAGCACCTTTTCCTCTAAGTGCATGTTTTAAAATAATTATCTTTAAGATGCTTCTAAACTTGTATCTTGTAATTCCATGATTTTGTGTTATTCTACTTTGAGGTCCTGTTTTGGTCTATTAACAACATCTGAGATATGCTTTAAGCTAACCAAGATATTTTTAAAGAGCTTAATAGTGTACCATGTATTCTTATAAGGCTAATATACATTCTGTAACATAAAGTGTGGATTTTTTATGTCACAGTTTAACTTGGGTATTTACTTATTGCATAGTCTAAAAAGTATTTCATTCTTTCTGTGAAGGTGGCTTTCCTTAATAGAGAGTTCTTGCTAAGTTGAGACATTACTGCAGGTGGCATCGTAATCTCTAGGAGAGGAAGGTTGGGAAATACCAAAATGTCAACCTTGGGATTCTTGCATCAGATTGGGTTTCATGACGTCTATAAGCCTTAACATCTTAAAATACTGCATGCCTAACCTTGTACTTCCGTGCTAGGCACGTTGCATCTGATCACCTGGAGAGAGTTTAAAAATATATCCTCGGCCCCACCCAGAGAGATGCTTTCCTGTGGGATTGGGGTGGAGTCAGGTAATCTAATTTTTTGTCAAGCATCCAAGGTGGTTTGATGGTCCAGATTTCGGAATCTCCATCCAAGTCTAAGTTCCTATTATTTCAAAGTGTCATATTTTTAGCTTTTTATTGCTCAGATTCACACAATTTTATCAGTCAGAATTCAGTATGGAAAATAAAAACCATGCCAGGTATTTTAATTAAGCAGGTTTTAATAAAAAAAATTTAGGTCTTAGAAACATTATTGGAAGGACTGAGAGAATGGGTTCCAGAACAATTCTAGAACCATAAAGAACTGACCCACCAGGGGAGCTAAGTTGGAACCAAGGCTGTGGATTGAAATCACCAGCAGCTAGTGGTGGCACTGTGGTCCCTGCTTCAACCACCTCTAGACTCTCCAGAAACTGGGCACTGGAAACGCTTAGCTGCCACCCGGGCCTTAGAAAGCCTCATCAACAGACCCAGGAGCTCTTGCCCTTGAAGCTAGAGAAGGATATGGAATGCTAGCAGAGAAACCTCATGCTTTGGCTGCTTTGCCAGATAGCAAAACCAGGGACGTCAAGGGATGTAAAGACGACCCTGACTTATTTCTACATCCCAAGGAACCAGCACGACCAACAGGCAGATACTGTCACCTCCTCTTCCCTAGGTGAAAGAGTTTGCAAATTGTTGCTTTTGCTTTCCAAAGTCTCCAGACAGAAGAAGGGAGGCGCGGTGAAGGTGGAGTGAGCCAATCTGCAATATCCATCACTCCGAGAGAGCAAAGGAACGTTTGGGACCCAGGACGTTTCTATGAAGTAGAGCAAAACCACTTGTCTGACCGCTGTGGAAATATAAATAGAAGTATGTCGGGAGGAATACAAAGGGGTTTGGGATTTGATCCTAAGCCATTGAGGGATGAATAACATGACCAGGTCTTTTCTGAAAGATAATTTTGACTGTAAAACTTTGGATAGATTAGAGCACAGACCGGTATCCAAAATGTGTCCAGTTTTGAGTTACTATGAGTAAAGCTGATGTGAATATTCTTATGAAGTTTTTTTGTAGACCTATGCTTTTATTTCTTTTGGATAAATAAATAGGAGTTGAACTGGGTCAGAGGGTAAATGTATATTTAGTCGTAAAGGAACTGCCATATCTTTTCCCAAAATTGTTATAACATTTTAAACCATGTTTGGGAGTTTCAGTTTCTCTACCTCCTTGGCGCCATTTAATGTTGTGGTTAGAAAAAAGATGTTTTTTGTAACCATCTAGTAAGTGTGTAGTGGATTTTTGTGTTTAGTTTTATCTTTTGAACATGTAAAACATTATGATCTTTCTCTGATTTTTAAAAATGTTTTAGTTCTTCTTTAATTTTGGGGTCTTAGCATCGGTCAATCATGAAAATTAATGCCTTTATGGGATTTTAGATATTACCTTATTTCACCCCTTTTACAGGTATGAAAATTGAGACCCAGGAATGTTGTTCAAATAGATACTGAGAAGGTTCTAGAAGGTGGACCATCAGACTCCCAGCCCACTGCTCGTTCTATTCTGAAAGCCCCCAACATTCCTCCTTAGTGATGACCTTCTCTTCTTGCAAAAGATTGGTTATTCCTGACTTCTAAAAATTAGCACAGCTGATCAGGAGGGCAAATGCGATTGTTTTGAATGAAGTTTTAACTTCTGCTTTCATTGCCTCATAACTGTAATTCCCTAAGAAGGATTCATTCATCAATTAGGAAATGATTTAATGAGGTTTGTGTGGGCTGGTGACTGAAAGGGTTGAAGTCTGAAGGTTCTTCTATTTCACATATCTCAGACTCACTTGTGGAGACTGTTAGGACAATTTATACATTTGTTTCTCACGACCAATATCCTCGTTTTCTATCAAGTTTTCAGGAATTTATTCTTAAAGGGAATAACTTCTCTGATCGATACATACTTCACATTCAATTTGAACAATCCTTTTAAAAGAGGAAATATTAAAGGTGAAGTAATTTAAAGATGAAGATTTTAAACCAATTTACCACAGAAAATTAAGAGTATTAACTCATGCACTCAATTAACATCTGAATTAAAGAGAACATTTTTTTGTAGGTCGGGAAATTTTTATTAGCAATCCTTCACTGGCATTAAAAAAAATCCTTGAACTGTGTGTCCATGTGCCAGTTCTTTCATGCTTCAGTGTCACTCCATCTTGCTTCTGCGACCACTCTAGCATGGCAATAAACAACGTCCAGTGAGGCTTAAGGACCGAGTGTTAGGTCAGGCCAAACATTTAATTTTTACATCTTTTAATTAAAAAAAAAAATCAATCCTTAGACACTTTCAATTTTAGAAAATTTCCTGGTGGGCATTTATTCATTTCCTGGGGCATGAGAGTTTGAGGAGGGTCTCCATGAGGTGGGTAGGGACACACTGTCCCGATTGTGTCCTGTCTCTGAAGCACAACGCCACTGAAGCACAACGCCACTGAGGTTCTTGCGAAGCTCAAATCTCTTGAGTCCAGAATCGCTTTGTGAGGCAGACGTGGCAAGTCTCCCTCTGCCTTGAGCTTAAGATGTGGAGACTCAGTGATGCTCTGCACCCCGTGTCCTGGGGCTGAAGGCACTGGCCGTGCGGTGCACTGCAGTCCCCCCTCACTGTAGAAGCACAAAGGCTTCTACAGACCTGGCCCTACTGGCCAGCCGTACCAGTGCAGTGAATCTCCTTACACGTGAAAGAAAAGGAAATTAATCAGAGTAGCTGTTGTCCATACACACTCGACCACAAGTCCTCCTAAGACAGATCTTGGAAAATATTCAGACATTGGAATAAATAACGTAGTGATTCATACACATGAAGGGAGTTTTATGAATTAATGAATTCAGGGGAACGCCTTCTACACCTCAGTCAACTGGGTAGCTCCAGGCAGACAGAGATGAAAATGCCCCTCCCTGCCCATCAGATGGGCAAAGGTCGGTGAGTGTATAGGTCGAAAGGAATTCCCATAGACTGCCAGTGGAAATGTAAATTGTTACCACCTCTTTGGAAAACAATTTAGCTTTTTTTCCAAAAGCTGAACATGAGCATACTCTGTGACTCAGCAGTTCTTCCTCATTCCTACCCTCAATGTGTGCATACGTGTGCCAGCATTCCTGCCTGGGAATGTTCTCAGCAGCAGTGTTTACAGTAGCTCCAAAGTGGTCCATCAGCTTTGGAATAAACAAACAAATGGTGGAATATTGCATGCAATGGAAATCTAGACAGAGGGAAGATGTGTACATCAAGGCTGAATGTAACAATAGCCTGGAATCCTTATTTTTTTTAAATTGTTTAATTTATTGAGGTGACATTGGTTACTAAAAATTAAAGATGTTCCAAGTATATAATTCTACAATGCATCGTCTATGCGTTGTATTATGTGTTCATCACCCAGAGTTCAGTTCTGTTTCCATAACCATATATTTGTGTCCCTGTCCCTTCTCCCCTCACCTTCCCCCTTACCCTCATGTACCTACTAAATTACTGACTGTGTCCGTGAGTTTTATTTCTTTGTTGCTTTCGATTTGATGTTCCACATATGAGTGGAATCATGTAGTTCTTGTCTTTTTCTGTCTGGCTAATTTCACTTAGCGTGATGCTCTCAAGATCTATCCATGTTGTTATAAATGGCCCTAGTTCTTCTTTTCTCAAAGCTGAGTAGTGTTCCATTGTGTATATGTACCACGGCTTCTTTATCCAGTCATCGATCAGGGGACACTGGTTGTTTCCATGATTTGGCCACTGTAAATAGTGCTGCAATGAACATTGGGGTGCACCTATCTTTGTGGACTAAGGTTTTCAGGTTATTTGGGTAGATATCCAGAAGTGTAATTGCCAGGTCATATGGTAGCTCCATTCTTAGTTTTTTGAGGACCCTCCACACCATCCTCCATAGCGGTTGTACCAATTTGCACTCCCACCAGCAGTGTACCAGAGTTCCTTTTCTCCACATCCTCTCCAGCACTTGTTATTCCTTGTCTTGTTGATAACAGCCATTCTCACAGGTGTGAGGTGGGATCTCATGGTGGTTTTTATTTGTTTTTCCCTGATAGCTAATGAGGATGAGCATTTTTTCATATGTCTGCTGGCCATTTGTATGTCTTCCTGGGAGAAGTGTCTGTTCAGGTCCTCTGCCCACTTTTTAATTGGGTTGTTTGTTTTTTTGTTGTTGGGTTATGAGTTCTTTATGTATTTTAGTTATTAGCCCCTTATCAGAGGTGTTGATTGCAAGCATCTTTTCCCATTCGGTTGGTTGTCACTTGGCTTTGTTGATGGTTTCTTTTGCTGTGCAGAAGTTCTGGAATCTTAAGGATAGCATTGAATGAAAGAAAAAAGATAAAAGAGAATCATATTCAGAACAATGCAATTTCTATAAAAATCAAAAACAGGAAAAAGTAAACTTTATTTCTTAAGAAGGCATACAAAAGTGGTAAAACTCTAAGCAGTGGTGTCCAACCTTTTCACTTCCTTGGGCCTCATTGGAGGAAGAAGAATTGTCTTGGGCCACACAGAAAATACAACTACACTAACACTAATGATACCTGATAAGCTAAAAACAAGGTCACAAAAAAAATCTCATTGCATTTTAAGAAGGTTTACGAACTTGTGTTGGGCCGAAATTCAAAGCCATCCCAGGCTGCGTATAGCCCACAGGCCGTGGGTTGTACAAGTTTGCTCTAAAGAAAAGTAAGGAAGTGATTAGCATAAAGACGAGGTGAACAGTTATTTTCAGGGGAGTAAAAAGGGTATGTGTGACTTAAACCGGATTCTTGAGTTTTCTCAGAGTGCTGACCTGGGTGGAGGTTGCATGGACTTCTAAAAATAATCATTCAATATATTATATATTCATTTTATGCCCTTTTTCATCTGTAGTTATAGCTGACATTTAAAAAATCTTAAAAACCCCTTTTAAGGGTTAAATTGACAATCCCGCCTTGAATTTTGATTAATAAGGAGGTTAAACCCATGGGGTGACAGAAGCAAAGATTACATTTGACTAAGCAGGACAGCCGTCAGGGGGAGGTCACATCCTGGATGAGTCTCGGAGGAACAGGGGGAGGTAAGCAGACGGGGAAAATATTCTAGGCAGCGGTGAAGCGTGGTCATCATACCTGGGACTGCAGGCTTGCATGTGAGGCGTGAGAAATAGGGCTGGCCAGGCAGACCACAGACCAGCGATGTCCTGTTAGGGTTTAGGACATTTACTTCAGGCTTTTTTTTTGAAGCAAGGACATGTTTGTTAGGATGTGAAAACAGGAAGACCTAAAGAAAAGAAGCAGATGCTCAGGAAAACTTAGAAGGGAAACTGAGGCACGGACACAAAGAAGAGCAGATAGGGAATGAAATCAGGAGGGAGACTGAGAGAAACAATGTTAAAGACACACAACTGAAACTAAGGGAAGAGCTACAGGGACAGAGGGGAGAAGGAAGCAAGGATGACCTTAGAAGTTGGGCTGACCAGAACCCATTCCAGGGGAAGGAAGCAGAAAGATAACTGAAAGAGAAGTGAAAAACAAAGTTTCAATAGAAAAAAAAAAAAAAAAGAAAGACAAATTGATCAGAACGGTCTAACAGGAAATGCGGAAATTTAAAGTTCATGGGCAAAAATAAAATGAAGCTTATTTTTTAAAACAACGAACATTTATAGGAAATCAAAAGGGCTCACATTTCAAGGATGAGAAAAACCAAGAACCTGTAGAAAAGAAACAAGAATGGCATTAAGAGAAAAAGTCCTCATTATTTCATCACTTAAGATGCTAAGGGAAATAATCAGCCAAAAGAAGCAAAAAAAAAAAAAAATTTTTTTTTAGGGTGATACTGCTGTGAAAATATAGAAGAAGAAAAAAGATTAAAACAGTTACATTTTCTAAATGTCAGCCTCTTACTCTGCTACAACGTTAAAGGGAAAGGGGACAGAGACGATGGGCATCCATCTCGGGTCACGCCAAGTCATTAAAAAGGGGGACCAGGGAGTTCCCTGGTGGTGTAGGGGCTTAAGGCTTCAGTGCTGGCACTATCAGCGCTGCGGCCTGGGTTCAATTCCCAGCCAGGGAACTACCCGCATACAAAAAAAAAAAAAAGGGGGGGGGGGGGGAACCATTGCAGGAAGCAGTGGGAACCTGGTCCCCGTCGGGAGGCGGGTGGGAAAATAAAGTTGACGGAAACGGAAATCCCGGGCTCACGCTCCCTCTGAGGTCGCGCACGCCCTCTGCTGGAGAGGCAAGTTCCCCTCACTGCAGCTTAAGGAGCTGGCAGGAGGTGACCTCACAGCCGGAGGGCACCCCTCCCCCACTCCGGGGTGCTGTGTGCCTTTCACGGTTTAACTCAGTCTACCACATCTTGACCTAGTTGAAAACTGGGTCAGACTCGTTTTCTTGACGGAAACCTAAAAACCACCCTCCTTTAAACATGTTCCTATTTTGCATCGTTTTCTACTTCGGTTTCTTTTTCGCTTTCTGGGGGTGCTTCGGCCAATTAAAGACCCTGGACTTCGAATCCACACAGGACTGGAAGGAAACGGGGGCTTTCACAAGATGCTAAGAAGGCTTCCGTGCAGAGCCCCCTGGGTGTGGCTCTGGGGGCTAAGTTAAATGACATTCAGCCATTTCACTTGGGACATACTTTTCTTCTCTGAGCAGTTATGGGGGCACAGGTGAACCCCGTGTGTGTCGGCTCTGAGTTTATTTATATAAGGGACTGAAGGAAGAGAGACTGGGCGGAGCTGGGGGAGTGAGGAGAAATGAGTAATAAATGAGGTTTGGGGCAGGGACTTCCAGGTGACATTAAGGAGTTTGGGGGAGGGGGGTTGTAAAGAGTGGTGATGTGGCGAGATGAGCGTTTTGAAGCAGATCAGAAGGGATTAGAATGGCTGGTGAGGATGAACTTGGCCTGAATGGAGAGCTGCTTGTTGATGAGGAAGCTTTCATCGTGGCCTGGACAATAAACACCCCTTAGAGCGGGCATGTGTCCGACCTGCGGCCCAGGATGGCTTTGAATGCGGCCCAACACAGATTCTTCAAGCAGCATGAGGTTTTGTTGTGACTTTTTTTTTTTTTTTTTTTTTTTTT